>NW_019775774.1:0-13679 GCF_001039355.2 Lingula anatina
ATTACATATATGAAAATAAAATATAGCAAATTGAATTGATGTATCTTTTGTTTTGTTTTTTCATAAAAAAGGAACTCTTATTGGTTGGCCTCATATAATAAATAAATGCATATTTATAAAGAAAAAATATGAAATGTTTATTTTCCTCCATTCTTCCTGTGCCAGCTTCATTTGACTAAATAGACAATAATGAGCGGCGGAAAAACCAAAACGAGGTCAGAATACCAACAGAATGTACTGAGTCAAAACGAGGCTGGTACACGGTTGTTGCAAGGAGGACATTTTTTGCATACACGGGTGTGAATTGATTTGTGCCATTCCTGGATGAAGGTAAAGTTCCTTACATGCTTACATTTACAGAAAGCTGAATAAATTTGCCACAGCTTACTGGTAATTTGAAATTGGAACCTGTTCTCTAAGAATGCAAGCATTAGAGTCAAAGTTGAACTTCCGCTGTAGCTTAAGTAAAATATTTGGTTTCAAACTCGTTTTTCTCCACAAAATAGGGTTTAAATCAACTCGAGGAGCATCTGACATGATTTGCAATTTACTTTTTAAAATAATAATATACATAACAAAACTTTTATATCCTTAAAGGCCGAGATATTCCACCGTTTCTGACACCCTACAAATCTCAAAAAATTTCACCCAATTCAAATTCTTGAACTTCCGGTTTGGTTAAAAGCCACCTAGCGGCAGACCGGTGGCTCCCAGGCTGATACAATTTGTCTCTGCATTTGAATCACATTCACAATCACGGAATGTGTTTGCTCAAATTCAAACAAAACACAAAGAAGATGCAGCTTAAAATGGACGCACCTTCGCCCAAAGCATAGCGTTATTACGTGGCAATGGCTCTACGTCACAGAAGCGCTCACGTAGTTTATGTGGTGACGTTGCTATAGCAATTGTTTTGTGTATTCGCCAGTGGGTCGAGGTTCTTGCCATCTGGTTAGGCTTCCTAGCTGATGATAATAATAATAATTAAGGTTATCAATGGATTATTTAACCGAAGGACCAAGAACCGTGTTTACTGTGGTAAGTAAAGTGACCTCGTGTATTTTTCCCGTTAACTCTTATGAATTGTACACTTTTGAGAATTTGAACAGTTCAAAAAGTGCGCAACGTTGAAGACCGGCAGAAATTGACAAAACTAGTAATGTGCATTTCATACGCAGCGTGTTTAAGTCTTACGACGCAGAGAGAATTAAAATATAATTTTAATCTTAGCACATCGAATTGCATTTTGATCTTTTACACGGGGCAGAGTGGAATCCTATGATCAACCTTGGACCTAAATAGATCTCTATTTAGGTCCAAGGATCAACATAAGACATCAAAATCAGTCAATATTTTAAATTAGATTATCTATAGATCTCAAGGACATAGCTAATTACTCATAATAACACAAGCGAAAACACGGCGGTAAATGGGAGGGTTCACCTCCTCGCGTATTTTAATAACCGCAACACAAGCAATGCTAAATACCAGTTACAATGATGAGTCTATAAAATGTAATTTTTGAGCAATAATATTTTACAACAAAATACTACTTATAACCTGTAGGCCTACAATACGCTTTTACTCATCGATTTCAATAAAGGTCCATTTTATTTTTTTTTTTTCTTCATCGTTAAGTCCAATATTTCTGTTCTATTCCATTTTGTGCAATGTCCACCATGTTTTACTGCCAGTGTGTCTTATATTAGTTCAAATCTGACAATATCAGATTTCTGTAATAAATACAGACTCTATACGTTCTGGGCTGCTGATGGTGACAATGTTCACGCCAGGCAAGTCTTCTGTTGAGAAAATAAGGGACTTCCTTAATCGCCCACAAGACATCAATATCTGCCCTTGGTCCACCGGTTTTTGAGGTTTTGATTGAATCAAATTCTTCTGTCATTTGGTATTGGTGACAAAGCTTCGATGAACCTGTTCTAGGAAGAGTTCTAGGAATCTGTCAAAGTGAAGGACAATCTCTGTGTTACAATGAAAGGCAACTTGCATGTCACAATGACTTTCAGTAACTTTTACAGTTGTCTTTCTTCTCTCATCAAGCGGATCATAGATTTATGGATGCAGAATGAAAAAAGTTTAAGCAGCATATTTGACATACAGGGCGTTCCTTCTATGGCAATTTTTTCTATCCCAAAAAGGGTCCGATGAACAACTTAGCAGGTGTATCAGCGGTGCAAGTGAAAAATTTGATACCTGCATTTACAAATTCTTCTCTGGTGATTAAACCATCATGGTTGGTGTCAATGGCTTGGAAGGAAGGAGGGACCGATAAGGGGTGGACGCCATAATTACGCAAAAACAATGTGTAACCATCCAAGGTTAAGTGCTGATCTTCTTCAGGGGCTACGGCATCGAAACAAACCTTCAAGAATTCTGCCATAAGATTGCGTAAATTAGGTTCATTAAAAAGCCTGGCATAACGTGAGCACATTTCATCAAACGTAACGGTTAGCTTATCGGGTCCGCCCCAGAATTCATCCCAGACATTCAAAAGGAGGTGCTCAAATGAACCTGTCTTTATCTCCTTCATACTGGCCTTTAACTCGTCTTCCACGGCACCGAGAAAGTCGTTTTTGGTCACAACACCGTCAGCATCCTTGTCGAATATTACAAAAAGAGAGCGCATCTTTCTCACCCAAAAGTCCTGTAAAGGGACAGCCATTTTTAACTGTTCCGTGCTAGTGCCCTATATAAGACTAGATTGTCTGCACGCTATACATGTATATAAAGCAAGTTACCCAATGATTCTTTGAGGGTCAACGCAGTCATGTGTTACAAAACGATCCACGTGTCAAAAAATATAGGCATGCCATGACACTTTATACTGACATCACTCCATACCCTATTTCCGTTATTTACCTGTGTCACCCGGCAGATATTTAATGGCGGTCGTCTTGGGTTTGTTTCAAAATGCCGAATGATATAAACTTTTTCAAGGTGTATATCAGATCGCATTGGTGATGCAATGCTTTTCAACCCCGCTGAGAATCGTCACTATCACATCGCGTACTAGGCAAGAGCGGTGTCGCGTCTGATACTGTGTAATGCGATCTGATACACACCTTGAAAACGGGTAGTGTGGTCCGATTTACCGGTGAATTCTGTATCATTCGGTGCCGAGTCTGGTAGTTGGGTAGGCCTGTAATTGTTACCCTTCAAATATCTTTCAAATGGGGAATTAGAATGTGGCAAACACTGTGAAACAAAAATAATTGATAAATGGCACTATATCTCCCTGGTAGTAGGCTACCCATGTAGGCCAATTTCTATGGCAAATTATGGCCTTTGGGTTTTCTCAAAGAATACACGTTTGTAACTGCCACCTATGTATTATGGGGGTAAAAAGATGTGGAAACCACCGAGAAAAACGTTATCTGAATGTGTACACCATAGGCCTACCCCCTAGCTGCCATCTCCACTTTCGTTTGCGAATTTTGGGCTGTGTTAACGTTGGAGCTAGCGTCTAATAGAACCCAGTGTGGCATTTGTTTTGTCACTTGTAACTGTATAACTGAGTCTAAAGATTTTTTGTAAATTTTGAGGTGGCACTTTACCTCTGGCGAGAATTAATGAAGTGGCACGGCTTGTTCTTTTTTGACCTAGCCTACAGGAATCGGTAACATATCATTCTATATCTTGATGGTTGAGTGTTAGATATAATCGTCTGCTATACTTCTTCTGACTTTAATTTTTTTGCAATTGAGCAATTTCTGTCGCTGATTTTATTCGGTCCGGGCTTCTCTATGTTTTTTATGTGCATAAAGTGAAACAATCTCAGCATAGATACTACTTACAATAAACGCTAAAGCCTTGGTTGCACGTCAACACGAAGCATAGCATCAGTTACGCAATAATGGTTCTACGTCACAGAAGCGTTCACGTAGTTTACGTGGTGATGTTGCTATAACAACAGTTTCGTGTATTCGCAAGCTCCAGTGAATCGAGTTCCTTGCGATCGTTTAATTTAACTTATAAAATGTAAGTTTAACAATGAATTATTCAGTCCAAGGACTAACAACTGAGTCTACAATGTACTATGATAAGTTGTTTCCGGTTACTTTCTTTTCTTCTTCTTTTGTATTGGTTTACTTTCGATCATATTGTAACAAATAAAAATATTGAAGACCGGCAGATGTTACAGAAACCTACAATATTGCATTTCATACTCAGTGCATTTAAGTCATAGGGTGCAGATAAGATAATTAGAATAAAAGGATGGTTTTTAAAAATAATTATTTAGTATCTTTGGGATCATTCAATATCTATCCTCTATCCCAAGAAGGGTCCGATGAACAGTTTAGCAGGGGTATCAGCGGTGCAAGTGAAGAATTCCATTCCCGCATTTCTTTGTCCATACATTGGGGTCCATTCTGTAAGCCTGATTGTCCACCTATTGTCCTTCATTCTTTTGGAGGTGGGCAGGACATGTCAAAAGAATGAAGGACAATAGGTGGACAATCAGGCTTACAGAATGGACCCCAAGGTATGGACAAAGAAAAAGGGGAAGGCCAGTCAAACGATGGAGGGATGAATTAGATGACTACTGGAAGTCTTGGAAGAAGAAACCTTGGCCAAACTGGAAATCTGAGGCTCAGGATAGGAAACAATGGAAAAAGCATGCTAAGGCCTTTGTCCAACAGTGGAACACTATAGGCTCTAAATGATGATGATGATGATTTACAAACTCCTCTCTGGTGATCAAACCATCACGGCTGGTGTCTTTGGCTTGAAAGGAAGCTTGGACATAACAGCGAATTTTGTCCATGAAGGAAGGAAGGACAGATAAGGGGTGGGCGCCATAATCACATAAAAGCCTGGCATAACGTGAGCACATTTCACCAAACGTTAAAGACGGCTTATCTGGTCTGCCCCAGAATTCTTGCCAGACATCAAAAAGAAGGTGCTCAAATGAAACCGTCTTTATCTCCTTCATGCTGGCCTTTAACTCATTTGCTAAGGAACAAAGAAAGTCGCTCTTGTTCATAACGTCGTCGGCATCCTTGTTTACTACACTGTGAAAGAGTGCGCATCTTTCTCACCCTAAAGTCTTGTAAAGGGACCATTTCACCTGTTTTATACGAATGCTTTACCAGACTAGATCAACTACATGCTGTTTTAAAAAACATGTTACCTAAATGGTCCTTTGATTAGGGTGAACGCAGTCTTGTGTTACACGGGTCAAAAGAATTAAGGCAATTAAAAAGCTCCACTTTCTTGCTAATGTGCATCCTTGTCGAAGGAAATAAAACGAGGCAAAACTTCTCTAAAAAAACTCCTTTACGCACTTTATGCAATGGAAATGTTACGTGACACGATCAATACCAAGCGATCCACACTCAAGAATATCTTCCCTGATCTCTAAACCTGACTCCTAAATTAAATCATTTTCTCAGCACAGTTCTGATATGTGGAGTATTTATCTTTTACTGTCGTAGTTTCAAAGGTAACAGGTTGTAAGGTAACTGTACCCTGTACATTGGCCACACCCCAATGGCGAATCCGGGATTTAATTAAAAGGTGTGGTCATAAATATAAATGCAATTAGGTTGAGAGGAAGGAAGGAAGGGGTGCATCCGAAGCTCGGAGGAAGGACAAGTATCCCCCCCCCCCCGCGAGAACCGCCATCGTGCCCCTGAACATACCATGTTAAAGCGGAGTGGCAATAAAGATATCTGCGCTACGTTTGAAATATCTAGTATTTTGACCTCACTAAAGAACGTGTAATTCGTGTTGAAGGGATAAACCTAAATCTGTCTTTTTCGTGCTATCAGTGGAGATGTGAAATCAACAGATGGAGTGACAGATATTTACTCTGTCCCGGGAGGGTCACTAAAGCATGCACAGACATGCAATTTCGACACGCATTAAATGCGACGCACGAGCACACACACTCCCAATGTATTTGTAATTATTTTTCTTGTACAAGTAAATGATCTTCAGTGTTACGGTTACAGCCGCATTAAATCGCGCTACATCACACTGTTATTTTGTTTTGGGCGGGGGGGGGAGATAAAGTTTAATAGACCCCTGGGTATAATTCAAGGTCTTAAACATACCATATAATATACTGTATGTGTGTTATGAAAGAGACTAGTTACTTTCAGTTCATAACAAAGTGAGCCTTATCTTCTTAGTTCAACGAAGACACAAGTTGGTACGATGACAATGCTTCCGTTTTGTTTCCTCATATTTCTTTGCGAAACAGGTTTTGGTCAGTTGGTGCCCTCCGCGAGTCCGTCGGGTTTCCAACGAACAGTGGTCTTCATCAAACGCCAGTCTTATCCATCTCAGTACGTCTTTTTACGAGGAGGTAAGGAAAAGAGTGACATTCATTCCAACATCATGCATTCAATGTAAAAGTTACTTCTAACGTGACATTGAACATGCAGTTTGTTAGAGACAAAGAGACAGATCAGATCAAAATATATTTCTGAAGAAAAATAATTTGAGGAAAACAAGCGCAAACAATCCAAAATTGTCATCAATAATTACATTCACATGAATAATGATAAATGTCAAGATTTTGTCGAGACAAAATTTCAAAACTGGTCAATTTCCAGGGCGATATGACGGCAGTCCGATTCCAATCCGCCATCGGGTGCAGCCCACCATTGGAAGTGATAGCCGCTACTACGACTGGTCGCAAGGGGATAATAATCTTGACTGGGATGCCCAAGAAAAGGGACAATGGAACTTTAAGTCCTTCCAAAGGCCCGGAGGAACTCCCTTGATGTGGACAACCAATGTGTAAGTTCCAAGTGCGTCTTGCGTATTTGATTTATGCCAGAACAGGTCCAGCTTCTGAACGCGTGTAATTCGAAATTGGGTTGCCATGCCAATGAGGTCAGTCGGTGAAAAGATACAGCCAAGCAGTCAATTAGAATATGATATTTATTTGATGAACATGGATGTACCTCATTTTATGTATGTATTTCGAAAAAGAACAAAGATTCAAAGTACACTGATATTTGCATGCTATATGGCGTGTACGTTAGCGTGGCTTCGAAAAATGTTTGAATCTTGTATTAACAGTTTTGTCCGTTAAAACTTCAATCAAGTTATATCAATACATTAAATCAATCATAATTTTGTGTTAAAATGACTAAATTCGAACAATACATACTCAGTAGGCCTACGCGGTTACTTATGAGAGATTCCCTTTCATGATGCTAGTTTAAACGTTTTTTTACGTCGAGCTTTGTGTTTCTTTCCGACGCAGTATATTTTGAGAGACAATTTACCAGACCGTTGCAAAAGAAAGGTACCTTAGAGGAGCCTAGCGCTCTACTACACACACTGGACAATAGAAGTGTCACCCCTACTGAACCAATACTATGGGGGAGATAAATGACTGTGGAATGATATGCTCCTGGTATCATTTTATTAACATCAAATTTCACAAAAAAATCACAAAATGCGAACAAAATATACATTCTATCAAAATATGCAGTTTCAAGTCCAAAATTAGTACTTAGTGGCATAGCCACGTGACCTAATAATAGGTGCCAGTCTACGAGGCAAGGAGTCATATAATTGTTTGATGCGTTCAGGGCTTATGCTGGCCCAAGCATGAAACACTGTAGGCCTATATAACAGAGTTTCTCTACTGGTTGGACGGGCATTTGTCAAAAGTTTTGACATATCATACCACACACTTTCTATTATGTTTGAATCCGGACTCTGGGCAGGCCACATCACCCTGCGAATGTTCTGTTGGTCAAACCAATCATCAACTGCACTGGTCCTGTGACAAGGAGCATTGTCATCCTGGTGAACAAATGGATAATTCCTGTCACCAAACATGTTAGTAATAGATGGCAGCAAGCCTGACTCCAAAACATAGATATATTTCTAGTGATTCATGTTTCCATCAAACACTATCAATTCGCCAAAGCCATGAATGCTGATGCAGCCCCACACCATGATGAATATGCTGCTCCGGGTTCGAAAATTCAGTTAATGTGGTTCAAATGCTTTTCCAGCAGTTCGCCAGCATCGTACCCGTCTGTCATCAGAGGTCAGACCAAAGCGACACTCATCAGAAAAAATATATATAGGACCAATTGTCATGGACTGTCCAGTTCCTGGTCCTGTTGACCCTAGTTCACTCTACGTTGCCTGTTTTGTAACGATATAAGAGGTTTCAGTCTTGCTACCCTGCTGTACACTCTATGAGCATGTAACCGACGCCTAGCAATTTTCACAGACACATTCTTATGTGTGAAATTTTTCCACTGTGTTGTCAACTGACAAGCAGCGTCGAACTTTGACATCAAAATCAGTCGTCGGTCTTCATGACCAGTAGTTTTTCTTGGACGACCCATCAAAGGCAATCTGTCTCTTGAGCCAGTGTTTCTATACCGAGACCATACCCTCTGCACGGTTCTGACTGAACAATTCAATTGTATCGATATTCTGACATTGCTTATATTCCGCCTCTTCAGGTTAATAACTTGCACCTATAACCTTTATCTTACCATATTGGAGGAAGACAGGAATAACATTTGCTGTACATGTACAAGACCAACAATACAATTCCACGGTATAGCGGTTTTATACTCATTAGTCACATTATAAGTAGACCAGGCATTATAACTACCCAAGATCTGCCTACTTTTATTACTCTGAGTTATGGGGTGACACTTCTTTTGTCCAGTGTGTGTAGGTTAGATAATAACCTGTGGGCAATTTGTGAAAGGGAGAAAATGTAATTACAGGTAGAACCTCCCAAAACACACCGGTATTACTAATACATTCCATGTGAAATTGCACTCATTCTAATGTTAAAAATATTTTCTTGCAAACTCAGCCGCCTTGCTGTCGTGTAAAATGACGGCTATGTTTTATTTAGTCAAGGGACTGTCAACGTTACGAAAGATGGCGCTGGTTACACCCCGATAAACACAATGGGGCCACACTACTGGATGATGGACGTTGACATGGACTGTAACAAGACAGACGATGGCTGGTTCCAATTAAAGGTAGATCAATCATATTCGCATACAATGGACGCTACTCCATCATATACTTAAGTAACTATTTTTCCTGCAATTTCCAACGATTTTCTCGTAATCACTAATACCAGTAGGCCCATATCCTATCCAAAATTATAGAGAAAATGACGTTCTATCAACCCGTTATAGGGTTCGAGGTTTCCGTTTTAACGTCATGAGTAAAAGGAACCAGCTTTAATCTCCAACACAGCAATGACTAAAAAGCGAAATTTACAGCTGAAAGTGGATTTACATATACTAAGTAGAAATTTTTCAACGGTTTTAGATATAATATACCTTGGTGATTCAGTTGAAAACTCCACAAAAAATTAACCTAGACTTTATAGTTTTACGCCCATTGTATGCCTTAAAGCGCGGGGCGGTGCCTTTACGATTACTTTCAGTTATAGAAAGCTTGCCTCAAATCTAACAAGCAATTTTTGTGAACATGGACGGACTGTTCAATTCCTAAGACACTGAAAACGTATAGAAAAATTTTCTGTCCTAATGTTCTGTTATAATAAGTTTATTTTTAAAGTTATGATCAATTAACTCAGAATTTTTAAAAGCCTTTGATTTTGAAATTTTTGAAAAGTGAACGTTGTAGTATGACATTTATAGATTTTTTATGGCAGGGTTTCTTTTCTCATGCGTTTTTGTTTAAAAGAAATCATTTTGTTATGCTACCCTTTTTGTACACCAAGAAAATGTTTTCTCAAACAGACCTTCGCTGAGTAAAGAAAATTAGAAAATTTCTTTTCTCATGCCTCATAGCTTAAACAAAAAAATCTTGAGATTCACTTTTTTTTCTAAATGATCATGTTTTTTGTCTAAGGCCTTTGTCGTCCACGGAGAAAAGAACGACTACATCAGCTGGAACGGAAACAACGGCGAGTGGGAGAGAGGTGTAGAGCAGACGACATGCTGGGGCGACCATAAAAAGTTCTCCGGAGTCAACAACCACGTCGCCAAATGTGGAGCCATTAATGTTTTCACCTACGGAGAGGGGACACCATGCGTTGTGTCAAAGAGCTTCGGCGATCCTTTGTTGGGCTGAGTACTACACCGCGAGTACCCATAGTTGTACACCACACTAACGATATCCGTTACAAGGGTTAATAATGGTGAACGGCCTTTTTCGTAGTTTTTCGAAAAAGGCAAATACCCTAATGTTGAAATTTTAGCCGTTTTCAACCTTATCAACGACGATACACTACAAATATTCGATTTCAGGAAATTGTTTTGCAAAAAAAATTATCAGTTAATATAACACAGTTAAAAGGCACGTTTTCATTTGTCTCTGTTTGATACTTTGAGTGATGTTTTATTTCTCAAACTTTTGTTATGGTAATCAGCTGCCGAAGTCAAACACAAGTGCGCACAAACACTGTTTTAGGCAGTGAAGCCGTAGCTTTTACCTGTGGTTTTGCAATCATGACCTCCCACCCTCTTTTTTTTCTGGGGACTTAAGCTGAGTGAGCCAAGCAATCGACCTATTTACACAGCTGTTCAATTTTGTTACCAAACCAATGTTTTAAAAGCTAAAACAAAAGGGGTGTGCATACCATATAGTGATATCTAAAAAATGAAGTCTGTTAATATTTGAACTTTGAGAACACAATTGAAATTGAAAATGGTGCTTTGTTTTCTGAATCTATATCTCTGCTATCAGATTTAAGTGAGAGAACTTCACCACTCTGAAATGCAATGTATTGATATCAAGAAGCTCCATATTTGGCTACACTGCCCGGACTTCTGTGACATGGACAGGGACAGGCGATGGCAAATTGTACAGCTGCTACTCTGTCTGAACATAAAACAAGTCCATACATAATAAACAAATGGTTTATTCGCCCAGAAACCCTGTGAAATATAATATGTAGATTATACAGTACCAAATTAAAGCAAAAGGCAACATGCTCTAACATAAAACACATGGTCCTACGATACTTTGGGAATGAAATGCGATCTTGAAACAACAACTGCAACGTTAACAAGATACCCACTGTAATAAACTATATAAAAAAATAAATGCAATACAACAAGTTGACCTTTCAACAAACAAGAAAACATGAATCAAAACTGTGAAAGATTTTACACCACTAACATTTAAAAATAGTAATTCAAGAATAAAATGATTTTTGGGATCTTTGGGAAGCAGATTCTGTAATACACCTTTCAATTCGTGCCATTCCACAACATCAAATTGCAATACTAACAAATTCTATATTATCTCTAATGTTATCCTATGCATTATAATTTCACATTTGTAAAATATTTCCTGAAAGGATTGAACCATACTCTACGCATTAAATAAACCCTACAATGAAAGTACTAACATACACATTTCAAAAGAACTACAATCAAAATATACACAGCAGAAATAATTGGTAAGTTGTGTTAGCACCTTAACATCTTACAATTGATGATTGCAGACAAGAATATAACAAAAATTGCTACCTGAACATTGCACAAGAAATAAGTGATTAAGTGATTGTCTACTACAGGTGATGTCCATAATAAACCATGTAATTTATAGAAACTAATAACTACAATTTCAGATGTTAATATATTTACTGCAAGGTGGATATAAACTTGTAAAATAAAAAATTGTAAGTCAAATCATTTTAACATAATGCACAGGTGCTTATCACATCATGTGATAAACCACTAAGCATCTATCAAAAAAAGAAATGGGAAAAAATTCTATCAAATAAGAGCCAATGAGATCTAAGATAACATCTTTCAAGAACCAATGAAGTTAAATATAGCATCTTTCAAGAAAAAACCACAAAGCTGAAAGTAATGTCTTTCATATAAGAACCAAAGTAGATTGCAACTTCTTTTCAGAGAGCCAATGTATTTGAGTATGTGTTTAAAATGGAAGACTTATGCTTTATCAGTCATCAAAATTCAGATCTTTTAAGTATGAGCAGATGTTGATGTCACAGTCGTAAACAAAAAGTCATCAATCCATTAACTTCAGTCATCCAAGACACTTATCAATTTGACAAAGTTATCATTATTATTAACTTTAAAATGACTTTAAAACTAAGAAAACCTCGATGAACCAAAATACTGATCAATACGACAAAGCTGTTGTTATCTGAAATGTCAAAATGTCTCTAACACTCCTAAATGCTTCTGATCTCCCGAGATCTTTCCCAATTTGACAAAGATTTGATATTGGGTTGGCATTGGCATCTTATTGCTTAGATTTCATCATCAGAACTATCTGCCAGCAGCATCACTCTGTCCATGTTCTTCAACTCATGAAACTGTAAAATTAAAAATCAAACAAAGAGTGACAGTGTTGCACTGCTAATGTGTGGCGGGTTCAGAAACAGCCTGGTTTCAGATTGTCTAAATTTTAAGACAAAACATTTTGGTCTACTTGAAATCGAGACGCATAAATAGAAGTTCACAGTCAATATAACTGTGGTACCAAATCAATAACCATTTTTTTCTTTAATATATAAGAAATAGTAATAATTGGGGTACTGATTCATCTTGGGTGGAAGTAGCCAAAAAATGTTCCTCTATAAAACAAAACCCCCATTTCACCATAGAGCTACAGCCCAAAGACTGATCTAAACTTTTAGACCAATATTTTTGTCTGGCCATTAAATTTTTGACAACTGGTGTTAACTATGACTATTTAGGCATTATGGCCTCTTCATGAGGACTTTGGTCTCTGGTGGTTAACCTGACAGTTCAGATGTGAAATGACATTGATCAACAGTCACAGTAATCATACATCATAATCAAGGGACTGCCGTTGCAGAAATTATTTTGAAAAATGTGTGAAATATCACCTCGACTTGATGTGTGATAAGTAACATACTCATCATTAGTGTTTGTTTGTACTTTTTTTATAAACTTAACATCTGAAGCATTGAAGGTTAAAAACATGTAAGGTAACACTAATGCAAATGAAAGGTCAAATGTTACCATGGATACAAATGAAAGGTTATATAAATATACATATCTCAAACATAAACTTTATTTTCATACCTTCTTGCTGTTATTGGGTTTCTTTTTTCCTCTTCTGTTCTTCTTTCTGCAGTTTCTACAGCACATACAACAAGTAAGTACAACCACAGCCAAAAGAGTGCCCACACATACAGGAATAGCAATACTCAGTATATACTGGTAGTCCTGAAATAAAATAAACAAAATAAGCATGTTGTTACTAAATAATTTAATGCAAGATTCACATGTGATTTAAAGTTAATAGAATAAAACATGCCAAGGATTAATATTGGTGCTGGTGTAAATTAGGTATATACAAAATATAGTGAGATTTTCCCAAAAATGAAACAAAGATCTATGTGTTCTTAGCAGTAAAAAAAAAATTAAATATATACATCATTTAGATCAATGTACTGTCATTGAATGCAAGGGGAGCCATTGTTCAAAATATCTACATGAAGTAAAAAAGCACTTAATACCCATTAGGATTTAACAATCTATCATTGTCGAATGAAACCTTATTTGTCATAGTTGTGTTCAGTCTACTAGTTCAAATTATTATAGTATACTAATTCATAAGAGCCATTTCATCTCACATTCATAAAACAGTTGTACTCACATCCCAAAACTGTGCAATTTTTCCATAAAAAGTTTTGGTGGTATTTCCACGATCTGCAAAAAATGAAAAAAAAA
>NW_019775774.1:13826-101747 GCF_001039355.2 Lingula anatina
ACATTCCACTTCATTGAAAAAGACAATCACCGCATAATTCTGCCATATTCATACTTCACTTTTTCAATTGGCTTGAGCATGTTATCGTGACTCTTATCGTTTCACCTAAGTAAGCCAAAATTAAGATGAAAGGGCAACATCGGTAAATTAATTATATTTCATTCAATTACAAAATTCTATTTTTGAAAATGTCTACGAAGTTCGGAATGCGGTGAATAAACAGAAATATCGTCAGTGCTTGAACCATGGTTAAACCCAACATTTAGTCTTCCATGTCTTAACAAAAGGCACGTGCCTTTCTATACCAGAACAATGCTTGGAACTAGCGGGGCGTATGATTGCACAGGCTGCTTGACGGGACACGATGTAGACAGCGGGGAGTCCAAGATGGTTACGATTGATAACTTAACGGCTTAAACTGTCGCTATTTGCCCTGTTATTATCCACGCGGGGGTTATCGGGAGTCACGGTCGCACTGACCGTGGCCTACTGTGAACGGTCTTATTGGCCTAGCTGTACTTCGATTAAGAAAATGTTTGCTATAACTAATTTCCTCGCAAAGATCAACCGACTAAATGTACGCTACCAAACATGGACCACAAAACCTGCTACCGTTTACACAGTGAATCAAAAAGTGAACTAAAGCTAATATGGTACCCTCTGCCAGGACCACAAATTGATTTTTCACTAGATTTTCAATAATCTTTGTTGATCCATCCTCCATTTTTGACCATCTTCTGACAGAAAAAAAATCGATACCCGTCAATGTAAACTTAAATATCTGACAGTCTTCCGGAAGACCCAGAAGACGACCTCAATCCACCCCAGCGGCATATACAGGTACATGTATGTGCACTTTCCCGCACTGTCCATAAAAACTTCATGTAGGGGCTATTACATGGTAACCACTCTGTTGGCCTCTACTTGTAACAGAGAACACTCAGAGAACAGTCTGAGAACAGTCTGCTGCGTGCAGGGATTAATTATCCAAACTGAATACAGAATAGAGCATCTTGATAACCCATACTAGAAAAGACTAAGAGAGTGCGCTTCACCAAGACAGCCCAATTATTAATTATTATCAAATAAAGAATCGCCACCAAAATCTAAACGCTTCTACTTTGGTCCATTCTTACTTATCCTGAAAAGATTATCAAAATGTGCCCATAATTTTTGAGTTATTCTGTTATATAGCAAGGGAAATATAAAGTCTTTTTGGCGGAGTTTATGAGATAAATTTTGATAGATAGTAAACTGTGACTGCTTTTAAAACTCAACAATAATTGAAACGTAAAATTACTTAACAACAATAATAAACATAACATATCCATGTATTGATTGATTATCCCAATCGGCAGTAGTGCCAAATCCTATATCTTTCGCTCTTGCCCATAGCTAAAAATACCTCACCGCTACCACCAGCGCCATTAACATCAAAAGTGTAACGTTACCGACAGGACTGTTTCCTCGGTTCTGCTTCGGGGTTGACAGCGTGGTCGCTCCATAAAATGGCGGCACGGAGTCGTGGTTTGTGACGTTCTTCATGCAGGCAGAGAACGATCCTGAACGTATACCCAATGGCCCTCCGGATATCTTCAACTGCATGTTCTTCAGAGCATTTTCCATCCATGCTTGCACTTGGTCGAAGATGTTACGACCTTCCTCTAAATGGGCCAGTTTCACGCGAAGAGTGACCAATGCTTTCACGACAAAGGTGATAGACGTGTTATCCGCGCCGTAATTCTGGCTACAAGTATAAAAAAGTGCCGGCACCGCTCTCAGTACAGCTACCAATCGACCATCACGTTTGATATCTCTACAGCCATCTCTTGGTGTTGGAGCCCAGCCACACGGTTCAAAATGTAAGGGAACGGGCGACCGCACCACTGTGAAATTGTACATAAGGGGGCGGCAGTCCTGGGCATCAGGAGCAAATCCAGGGGGGCACACTAGCTGCTGATCTACAGGCTGGAAAAAAGACGCGTGTGCAGACTAAATGCATGATTATTCGATTTATAGTTTAGGATGACAATGTACAACAATAAAACTGGGGGGGGGGGGGACTGCTCATTATTTCATCAAAATATTAACATGACAAATGCGAGAAAGAATTAATGAAGAAAATTATATTTAGCTTTTTTCAATATCCAGTTTTATTATCATCCTCATCATTTATGATTATTGTACTTCGTTGTTCTCGACCTAGTCCTTACGTCATCATTCTGTTTTCTGTCTTGGTCTCCCAGGTACAATAGGGCGCGGAAAGAAAGACTCAGTTCTCTGGCAGGTGGCCGTGTGAAATGCTGATCTGAATAAAACATTTTAATTCACTATTATAAACCAACAACATGTAATTCACCTAATTTATTTATTTATTTATTTATTTTTTTTTTGGGGGGGGGGTAGTTGAAATCAAACGCGAAATTCCTATCGAGACTCTTTATCAAGGTGACTCAACAACAGTACAATATAGCCCGGACTTACAAAACACATTCGAATAGCTTATGATATCTTCCACTGAACTTAATTATTTGTCACTGTTCCACTTCTGCACAAATGTGATCTTTTTCTAGGGGTAAAATCAGGTTTTGTAGATTTCAGATAAGTGACTACAAAATTTAAAAAGAACCTGTCATCTATAGTGACCTATTACTTGATTCCATTTCAGAATTTCCTATCTTAACACTTACTGCTTTTATACTATTGGAAATGATTCAAGTGTAATAATTACTGTGACGCTTAATTTCAAGGTGCAAATCTAATATGCCTTAAATTGGACTGCTAATGAGTTTCATGATATATTTCCATAACAAACGTAATTTTTCCAATAATTTATGTTAGATCTTCCGTACAAATTTTCCGGATCATAAATGGAAAGTAATTTGAAATTACACCTATCTCCAGTTATGTTATTTTTCCAGACACATAAATCTAATGAAATCATACAGTGCACTCTAAACGGACCTTGGCAGAAAATCAACATGTGTGCAGTTTCTTCCTTATACTAGACGTAATCAAACTGTACCACTTATTCATGTAACATATATCAAATTCACGACTAAAGTAAACAAAAATGTTATCCCGAGAAAACTGAACTTCTATTTTATTCTGGAGGTTTTAAAAACCCTGACATTACGATGGAGACAAGTAAACTATATAGGCCTAATAATTATTAATGCCATTAATGCGCGATTCTGAAATTTTTACATTAGAAGTTTTTAACATATAGTTAAACGCACCACTCACCGCAGGGCCTATAATCACCTCGATAACACACCATGCAGTGGTAGTTCTTGTAACTGTTATCAGCACCCTTAATGACAAAGGGGTTGTTGTACGCCATGCAGGCATCTCTTAAGGCTGAGTGCAGGGGGCGTGGCCGAGGTACAGCCTGCACGCTTCCATTGTTCAGATTGTTCACACAAGGACCAAAGTCTTTGTCCTCAACTTCCCGGAAACATGTTCTTAAATTCCAGTCCGGTTTCGGCTCGAAAATACTATTACATCCGAAATCCTTCAATTTTCTTAAAACGCAAGCAGAGCTGCTGCAGCCTTCTAAGTAGTCAACTAGTGCCCTAGAGCAATAGACAACAAGTTCCCACGGTTCCCCGCCGTTCTTGACACCGTTACATGCTGCACAGTACTTGTTCTTGAAAGTGAGCATTGTATCTGGGTCGGTGACTGGCTGGTACAACAGCACGTCCTCTGCGAGGCTAGTATTTGTAATATCACTGCACTTGATTAGACTTTCCTCTTCCAGCCAAGACGACGGACACTGGTTCACCATCCAATACCGCAATCCAAACCTATCCATGTATGGTAACATTGTTTGGTGCGCCTGAGATATTTTTGGAATGGCTCTACAGGAGCTTTTAAGTGCCAGGGAAATGGTCAAAGAATCGACTTGCTTTTTCTCCCTTATCCAGTGGGATGGATCGTTAGGTGATGCAGTCGATGTGGTACTGTTACTTTGAGTTTCTGTAAAGTTGGGTGCAGGAAGCGTTAAAGGAAGTGAGGTACTGTGCACACTGGTTATTCTGGCCGAGGCAGAGCACAACGTCGTATTTTCAGTCATCCCATAACAACAGTCATTATACAGATGGCATTGGCCGTCACAGTTGCAGTGGACCTTAAAGGTGACATGAAGTCCCTTAGATATTGCACAGGTCCATTTATACGGCGTGAGAGTCACGTCTGAGGAATTAGAGGTTTCATTGCTGTTGTTTGACCTTCCCTGTAATAAATTGTCTTGACTGGTTGACGCTGCAGTGACTTCCACCTGTATTTCATCCTCAATATTTGGCAACTGTGGTGTTACGCCCGTGTGCATTACACCCTCAGTAGTTGGCGACTGTTGTGTGACGTCTCCGTGCATCCCACTGGTCGGTTTTTCCGTAGTTATCTCTTGGCTTCCATCTCTAAGATGTGATGTCTCCTTCGTGAATCCCGCAAGCGTCCAAATCTCTATATTGGGCGACTTTTGTGTTAATCCGGCAGATTGGCCATTTTCTTGGGCAAACGAAATCATGACAGTCGTCGGCTGAACAAATATCAGCGCACATAATGTGAGGCTGATGATCATCATGTTTCTGAATACTAAATTTCTGATGCATTGGAATACGAACTGACGCAGATCAGCGTTTGCTTGCAATTTATACCTCTCCCGCCCTTCTTTGAAGAGAACACTTTCTGCCGCTGAAATAGAATTAATCATACCGGCGGCCTTGCATATGCCTTGAGATCTACACTTGAGTAGCGTGCATTCAGAGCTCTCAAACAGAAGTAATAAGAGTCACAGTAGGACATGCCGTTGTAACTGTCACGTTTATCGGGATAATTAGTTCGTTATTTTGTGTATTCCACGTATTCCAGCAAGAGTTCATGATTTGGAGACCACTGCCGTCTTGTTGATTACCTTTAGTGTGTTTTTTATATTTGACAGTAAAGCACTGCATGGCGAATTTCAGTAGCGACTATAATTGGAAAGCGACTTCATTACCCTACATACGCCATTGGTCATTTATGTAACGAAAAGACATACATGTACTCTGGAAAAACACTAATATCTGTCCGTACAATGTATATGACCTGTGCACAAGCTGGTAGGAGGGATGGTAGCACAAGAAACGGAAGGTCAAGGTCCCATGAGATCTGTATATGTTTGGGGTGAGCGGAGGGTTGAATGTGTAGGCCCTATTTTTCAATAACTAATTTCACACAGATACCCCCCTGCATGACCGTCTTAGTTTTTTGTACATGTTCCGGCTGATGTCCCAAAATGTTATTAACCGAATGTTAATTACTGGTATAACAATAATAAAGATGTTTCACTGGCTTGAATTTGAAGTTGTGTATCTCCTTATTCTGACAACATTTACTGCTGCTGAGCAAAAAAATATCGAAACATGGCGGCGGTCTTGCATAAGTCTCGGGAAGACTCCTGACATATCAGTACTGCAGTCTACTTTTATTTATCATAAGCATTGAGATGTAGTGCTCTGGTCAGATTTAAAGGATTTTCCTTTCACTATACTCCCTAAGAAGAAGGACGAAAATAACGCAAAGTAGTTAAAAACGCTACTTAAAAGACATCCAAGCACACGTATTCTCAAAGTCTTGGTAGAAGAAATTAAACGTACAATTCATACTGACAGTTTTTGTTTTGATTTGGAAAGCTGTCCCTAGCGCCATTGGAATCACGTCTACTGATGCCTAAATGCCGAATGTAATCGTCCAACCTATAACTTTATCAACGTCATAAATGTTTACTTTTTGATTGTGAAAGTATAATCACGCATGCGTGGCGCCGTGCGAAATCGTGTAGATTTACGACCACCTTAGGCTTTACAATTTTGTCATGCTTAAAATTTACACGACCGCGGTCGTCGCATTATCATAGATGGTAGTGCATAGTTTCCGTACGGGCATTGTTCGGTGTACTTGGAGTGAGAGTGGTGATGGTGATGGTTTTTCCCTTACAACTTTGGTGGTTTAGGAGGCATGACAATAATGAAGATATTTTAGAATAATGTTAATCGCTGGCATGGATTTGAAGTTGTGCGTTATCTTGGTGATTTATACAACTCTCGTATTTTGTAGAAGATATACTTACTGCTGCTGAGCAAAAAATTAACGAAACATGTCGGCGGACTTGCATAAGTCTTGAGGTGTACACTGGAGTAGCGTGCACTGAGAACTGGCAAAGAAGAATAATAAATGTCACGGTAGGACATGCTGTGTAACAGTCACGTTTATTGGGATAATTAGTTCGTTATTACAGTATTCCACGTCAACAAGAGTTCATGAGTTGGAGACCACTGCCGTCTTGTTGATTACCTAGTGTGTTTTTTATACGTGGCATAATACATTGGAGAATTTCAGTAGTGACAGATTGGAATTGATGGAAGCGCAAGAAACGGAAGCTCAGGGTCTCACTGGATCGGTACAGGGCTGGGATTAGCGGAAATTATTGTGGTTTTTACATGGGACACAAAAAGTTTGGCCTTTAGAATTTTTGCATAATGCTTGTGGTAATCAATTAAAAACATATTGTCCAAAAACGTACAGGCGGTGGGATAGTATTGTTAGTCCCCTAGAAACCGTAGCTTGATTCACATTACTTTGTTCAGATGACTTTCGTCCTATTGTCTAACCCCAATATTCCGACTAACCCTAACCTGCACTACGCATATGGGAGCCCGAACTTCGGTTCCAAGGGGTACATGTATATACACTAGAAATTTCTCGAATAAACAAAGAAATATAGTAGATTATAATAGCATGTAATAATAAAAATCAAATTAAATTACGAGTACTCACACAATCATTCATAACCCAGCATTCATACAGGTGGCTCTAAAAAAGGCTTACAAACAATAATGAAAACTAAACAGCAACAAGATATTGGGCTGACTCACCCATAACACATCTGGCTTCTGATCTGCCAGGTGAAAAACAGCAGCGCGTGTAGAGGGCGCCACCAAGCAGGGGGGGGGGGGCAAATGCGGGACCTAGGGGAGGATATTAAGGGAGCCAAGACCCTTGCCAGAAATGACAGATAAATTTATAAAACCATTCTAGTACATTGCTTTGCATATCCATGTACACAAATTTCAGGGAAAGACAAAATTAATTGTTCATTCAAAAAGATAAGCACCTCTGTCTTGTGTTGTTTACATTGTATTCCATTCGTTGTTTATATTTATTTACTTTTTTCAAGTCATGTTGGCGTGAAGGTGAAATGAATCATTTACAGGGTTGCTACTTAATATTAAGTGGTAACCCTGTATATATATGTTCTGCCACACGTGCCACGGCATCCCATAAACTGTATGACAACCGGAATGTTCGACATGATTGAAACGTTCTTAAATATCCTAACGCATTGAATATAAATGATCATGCTTGGTTGTAAAAAAAAAAATATAATAATAATAATAATAATAAATAAATGAATCAGGTAATCGACACAGATAGTCTTTTGAGAACGTACATCCATTGGTTAAAATCATAGCATCCTTCGGTATGAGAAAATTCTGTATTTCGCCGTTCCGTAAAACAGGGTGCAGAGCAGACCCGGTACTATCAAAACCCTCTCATGTATCTGAAAGCAACACGGCCATAAAGAAGAACAGCACTGTTACCTGCAGAGACGAACTGCCATGTATTTCTTCAATTTATTATGTTGTATATTATTTTTATTAGTAAAACATAAATAAAACACACACATACACATAAGGGATGAAAACGAATAATTATCATTATGTGGCCCAACAGATATACAGATAATATTTCTCCTTGTTTTATTAGCAAAAGCAAAGCATTATAATCCAGCTGTGATCGACCATTAATTGATATTTGGTCAAAGAAGTTTTCTCAGATTACGTACAAAACAAACGTCAGCACACATTTATTTAAATATGATATCCAGTGAATGAATAGACACCTGAGTTATATCAAGTATGTGAAAGCGGTTAAGTACATTCGATTTCAGACTGTACAATTAAAAAAATGGCGTAATATTATTTCACTATTTACACTGAATGTGATACAGAAGTAAGGTAGCGTCTAATGATCCACTCCATCCACGTTTTTTTTTTTTTTTTTTTTTTTTTGTATCATCAGTCCCGCTTCAGGAGCTGTTGATGTAGGACATTTCTAAAGGTAATTCTCTTGCTGTGGAATTGCGTGTGATGTTGCGAAGGCTGCTGTTCATTACTTTGACAGTTCTTGGTAAGTCAAATTTTCAATTTTTACCTCCGCCAAAGAGATTATGTTTTCACCCCTGTTTGTTTGTTTGTCTGTCTGTCATCAACATAACTCAAAAAGTTATGGACCGATTTTGATGAAATTTTCAGGAACTGTCAGAAGTGGGCCAAGGAACAGATGATTAGTTTTTGGTATGATCTGGATCAATAATCAATCAATAATCAATAATAAACAAAAAGTGCTGCCTTGGCGGAGGTCTGCGCTCTCGGAGTGCTTTTCTAGTTTTTTCATTGTTCATGTACCTCTAAACTGAATATTCATCAGAGGAAAATGCGAGCACTTTGCTTGCACAATTCTAAGTGTTGCTGTGACCGTACCGCAACCTTTACGTCCGTGAAAACTTTATAAAATGTTTTTGAAGTTCATAGATTGTATTTCAATAAATTTCGAAAGTTAGTAAAATGATGTAAACTCATGAAAACTGGGAAAAAAAAACTGATTAAAACATATGAAAACTTATGGAAACGTAAAACAATATGGTCCGCGGAGACCGTGACGCTGAACTGAATGAAATGTCCCGTAACAGGGCGGGAGTTGAAATATATAGGACAAGCCATGTGACATGTGAACAAATCTCCCTGTTCACATTACTTTTACCTACATGTAACACAATGGACAATAGAAGTGTCACCCCCTGAATCAGAGTATGCAAAGTAGGTAGATCTTGAGTAGTTATAATGCCTGGTTTACTTATAATGTGACTAATGAGTATAAGGGTGCATTCACAGAGATTTAGATCGATCCAGAGATTTAGATTTAGATCGACCTAACTCCCTGGGGGTTCACGCTTAATTGCAGTCAGCCGAGCGGGCACCATAGTTAATTACCCCCTTACAGCTTTTAGTAGGCGGGACAGTGAGACTCCCCACAGGGATAGATCGATCTAAAATCTATGGGAATGGGGTCTAAAACTGCTGTACCATGGGATTGTATTGTCGGTCTTTTTGTGAAATTTGATGTTAATAAAATGATACCAGTAGCATATATATCATTCCACAGCCATTTATCTCCCCCAAAGTATTGATTCAGTGGGGGTGACACTTCTATTGCCCAGTTTGTGTAGCACGTGTTGCAGTTACACTAAGTGAAAAAAGAAACAGTAAATGGTGTGTTTACTGTTGTGATTAAAAAATCCTCAAAACGGTGTTGATAGCAAAATGTCCACTACAAACACACTGCTGTTATAGCATCGATTAAAATAAGCAAATTAACTCCGATGTATATATGATGTAATAGTATTATCTCATAATTTGACAGTATTTGTTGCTTCAATATCTATATGTAGAAAACGAAATACCTAACGTATCGATCTACCTCATACAAGAGACTGTTATTTAATGAGGTTCGATTTCAGACGACATAGGAAAGGGCCTGTTTTACGCTACCATGCATCAGTTAAGAAACTATTACAGATAGATTAAAAGGCGTTCTGTTAAATATTAAAGCATCAACGAACATTGTGTCACGCACTTAAATTGATTCACCAACCGGAACAGCGACAGGCATTTTATTTGGTTTCTCTGTCTGCGTCGTACATAAAATGCCCTTTGTTGTCGCTATATGATTAAGTATGGCGGTTCTTAGACTACTTCAAGTTGGAGTTACTGTTACAGTCCTAGGTAAGTCTGGTTATAGTAAAGCACAACAGCTTTATGTGTCTTTGGTTCGATCGAGTGATAGAAAATAAGAGTTTTTTTTTTTTAAACTGGATAAAGTTGTTCAGAAAGATGCAGTACACTCTGATGGAATATTCAAAAAGAGAAATGCACCTGTCATGCGGTTAATTATCTTCAGAATAAAATTAATGTCAACTGAGCTGGCCGCATAATTGGCCTTTTTCAGCCACTATTCACGATTGAAGAAACAGTAGTTATAAGTATACTCATTGTAGTGTCGTAGAAAGTAATCACTCTAATTATGAGACTTGAACAGGCTACTCCGAATCCTAAATCTAGCTGATTTCATTGTTGTCTATGTTGATTTGTATCTTTACACCATTGTTGTTTTCTGTAAAATCCCCTTTACACTGAACTGCGTCCTTGATGCAACCATGAAACTGGCATCGCTGTGATTGTAGAAAGGAGACACAAGCATCGTTTTGGTTGCAGAATAAATGCTTAATGATCGGTTGGTAGTCGGCACGTAAAGTGATTTTTTTTACTCTCAAACGGAGCCGTACTACAGGACGCAGAAAGGACGCCGTCCTGTGTAAAGGGGGCTTAACTTATTGTCATCCTCAATGTCCCATTGGGTTATGGCTATGTAAGTTGGCGCCCGGAGGGTAACCAACAGGTTTGCAGGAGTATGCAGAAAGAGGCAGGAGAAATGAACCCAGTACACTGAAACTACATCTACATGTATATAGTAAAAGCAGATCAGTCCAAGTCTCCTTTTCACGTTTTTCTCCCAAACTACAACGATCTGTTGACAACTGACAGGTGATAGCAATACCTTAGAACAGTGGAAAGATGGTGGCCGTAGTTTGAATTTGATTATAACTGATAAAAGTATTTTTGACGGCATTTTCTAGCCTTCGGCAATTGCCGTAAAGCTTCGACATGTGTAACAGGTATTATATATTGTCAATAACACATCAGGTGGCAGGTTTCGCTGGCCTAGTGGTAACGTCCTTGGTTGTCAAACTCGGTCCAGTCTTTTCTTTCATTTTTTTCAAACTATTATTATTATTATTATTATTATTATTATTATTGTAGTCGCACCACTATGTAGAGGTTGCTCGCAGGAGTTGGCCAAAGGTAAACCCGCATACCAAAGTTCCACCTACCAGACACACATTGCCGGTCTCGCTGTGGACGGTAACTATGACGACAACTGGTCACGAGGCAGTTGTGCCCATACAAATGGAGGTCAGGGAGATTGGTGGCTGGTGGATTTAGAAACCACGGCAAAACTGGCTGGCGTCATCATAACAAACAGAGCCGACTGTTGTAGTAAGTTTTATTCAAATCCTCTCTGCTTTGGATTCACTCTAAATCTATTAAACATTATCTTAAATACGTTTCCTTTTTGTGCTGTTACTGCTGCTGATGTGCATGTACCCAGTAAGCGTTTCTCGATAAGTCAACTTTCATTTACTTCCAATACTGGTATACCAAACGTCAAAATCATAAATAATTATATTCGTGGTTTTTACTGTTTCCCAAATGACACATTCGGTCTTATATAATTTTTATCATTTCATTCTATTTGTGCTTCCCACGCTTTGTGCATGCATGTACTTGTAGTTTGATTAAGAACGTGAAACAAATTTAAAAAAGAACTAAGAACGTGACACAAGTGTTGTTTAAACTCAAAAGGTTTGGAGAGTTTGAAGAGGTAACGTTTGGCCTCCATTTTCAGGTGAGCGTCTGGTTAATTTTGAGGTGAGAGTTGGATCCATTTACGTGAATAGTTCATCATTCACCCAGTATGAACTCTGCGCCAGTTACCCGGGGGTGGCACCTGTGGGGAACACGTCTCTGTCCTGTGGGTCACCACTAAAAGGACGATATGTGTTGATCATTAAAGTTGGCAGCGACGTCCAGGCCTTGCAGCTTTGTGAAGTGGAGGTTCACGGTAAGCTTAAACGCCGGTCTTAATATCACTTTCTCTGGGTAACACAAGTCGAAGACTAGCAGTGTAAGATATCGCACCCCACCTCCCCCCCCCACGCACACACATACACACACACACACAAAATATTATTTCCTAATTTTGGGAAATTACGACAAAAAAAAAAAAAAAAAAAAGTTTGATTCTCATTTTCTGGCCATCGCCATATTTAACTGAGTAAAAATTTAGAAAAAAAGTAGTGCCCTGAACCCACGCTTGAAAAGCGCGTGTTTTTAATATTACGCCATACCTTAGAGCACTGTGTTCCAGGCCGCGCGCAATTCAATACTAAGTCTAGAGAGGTAGCGGTGTCGGAGGAGATGAATTATATTTTCAGCTATATCTATTCATAGCATTCATCTGATAAAAATTGGTCAAGTGTATAATTTGCCTTCAGAAAATTCAAGAGAAAGTGGTTTATGTATCGAACGTCTGAGAGGAGGGGGTAGATTATTATAATAATAATCTGGTCACCTGGTTATAATAATAATAATAATAATAATAATTTCAGGTATTGGAAGCATAACCACGTTCCAGCTGGTAGGAGCAGGTGCTCGCGCATCCCTCTCACCCATATCTACGCTGAATGTCCGCAGTCTAACTGAATGCAGCACCTTATGTATGCAGCACTGGGAGTGTGCGGCTATAAACGTTCTCTGCACCGGAAATGGCCAATGTACCTGCGAACTACTGCCCAGTACTGCCCAATCCGGCGCCTTGCAGGCAGACACTGGATACGAATATTATGAAGACACTTGCTTGGGTATATTATAGAGCGAGATAATCCATAAAACACTTAAAGGGATAATAACTCTTAGTATGAAATCTGTATTTAACGATAAAAACATTGTGAATGACTCATGAAAATATAATATATTCTGTTTTCCCACAAAAACGGCTGTTATAGCTATTATTCTGATATCTGAGCTTGTCTTTAGACCACGTGACCTCCATTGATGGCTATACTCTGTTAAAATCTCTTAAGAGATTTTAACAAAAAAACAAACTTTTTAGAAAAAAACCAGGGACTAACTTTGAATGTAAAAATGGATTCATTAACCATTGGTAAGTATGGGAAAATTGTTGTTTACTCCAGGAAAATTCATTTTTTGGCCAAAACGAAGAGTTATTATTGCTTTAAAGTGTGTGATCAAAACGCCAGATTCAATGTAACATAAAGCTTTCATGTGCATTCATGGTGATCAAATAGTGTGCGTGAATTCAGCTTCTGCTCATTTTCATTCCCTGAAATTTATATTTGATCTGTAAGGCACGTACTTTGGCCAGGGGATTTATTATTATTATTATTATCATTATTATTATCATCATTTATTCGCTTCCTGTCATTATGAGAACATAAGAAGCAGTTTGCTAGTGCAGCTCTAGAATTCTTCCAATCATATTTGCAATTTTTATAGAAATGTGAATTTTCGGATAACATATGAAGTGGATATATTTTGAACATAACATGTACGTGTTAAGTGCAAAACAAAAACTTAATCATAGATAAATCAAAGGAAATTTACCTCACTTTAAAACAAAAAGATATTAAAATGAATAGTAAATATATGAGAAAATAGTTTCGAAAAGTTCTGATTATTGAAAAACCTCAATGGTTGAGAACTTTGTTTGCTCGCTTGCATATGTCTTCGTGGATTTAAAATATCAACATACACTTTCCTTAAGGGAATTGACTGAAATGTGACTTAATTGTAGGAGAGTTTCAAATGCTTGTAACATCAGGGTGAATATGCTGTGACTGTTGTCTGTATGTACATTAGCTGTGCTGAGTCGGGCTTCAAACATCGATGAGGGACATACATAATACATGTAGGCCCTATTGAAGGTAACAGCAAGTGCGTTATATGTTCGCAGTGGCCGTCTCGAAAACTGGCATTCAAGCATAAGTTCATTAATGCGCGCACTTTATTTGTCTCCAATCAGAAGTGAATACAACCCTTGTATCGATCCTCACTGACAAAAGTCTTCCATCGACTTTCACGTCAGTTCGGTTCAAATGTAACATGATTACGGAGCGGTCTTTGACCTTGGTCGTTGCAACATGGACATGTTGTTCAATGAGCCCGAGACATCTATATATATAACCTTGGACATAATGACGAAGTAACGGAGACTCAATTGTTATGAAAAATTCAACACGTTTTCTTTAATGATTATTCGGTACCCTATCTACATATCGTTTACAAATCCATAATCCATAATGTAATTTTGACGCAAAAAGAGCAAGCAGAAAAAAGTATTAAGGCATTATAAAGTGAAACGTAATATCTTACATAATGGAAAGGGTTCCCACGAAGCCAAAGCACTATGAAATCGATAACAAATGTTTAAAAGCTACATTAGAACACAAAATAGTTTAAACGAAATACAAGTAACTAGGGGAATATGTATCAATAGTTCAATATATGTTCCTAATGCTTCGGCGCAAAAAGGCATGTAATAGAACTGTTTAAAATCCACTTAAATAGGTGAAATATTTAGAAATATTTACAAAATGACTTATTTATAAGTAATTATGCAAAGATTTACTTGCGGTTATAAAATCAGAATGCAGAATGTAGACTGGATGTTTCTCTATACTTTCATAACTGTAATCGTCTTTTAACATTTGGTACATCATAAAGAGTTGAATAAATGCAAAATACATAATAAAAAAGTCAGATAAAAATAATAAATAATAATATTGATGCATAGTAACAACTATAAAGTTCCCTTATGCTAATTAGAACAAATTGAACAGCTGAATGTAGAGAGATTTAAAGCTTCGAATTGTGATGCAGATCACCAACTGATCGTTTAGTTTCGATTTTTTCCTCGCTTGAATGCAATCTTCAACACCCATACTGATTATGTGACAGTTTGTCTTGCTTCTAGAAGTAAGCACAGCTTTACGATCAGGGTTTACTTTTGTAACTACCTTTCAGTTGATTTGCGCGTATTTCAATTATACTTTGGTTACAAGCAAACCGGATCAGGGTGAATTTTCTTGAACGCTTTTTCTTGAGACATTCAGTTTTACCGTGAATTAATTCATGAGTTAATAACCAATGGGCTAAACAGCTGGGTGAGGCATATTCTAGAATCTGGTCATACATGCATGCATAAATGACTGTCAATGACTGTCTGGTAATCAGTCACAAGGTCATCAGCTGTGAGGGCTGCTAGTTGCAGGTGCAGGTAGATAATAAGTGAAAAACAATAATAATAATACCATTTCAAATGAAATATGTTCTATTTAAATTCAAGTTGAAACATTTTATGCTTGATAAATTAACTATTCAAAGAAATATACTCACAAAGTAATCAATTTAATTATGTCATTTGTTGGGGAGTCAAGAATGACACTATTTCCGCAGTTTTTCCTATACGTAGACCACCCAAACCCAATATAGAGGTGCAAACGATGTCACAGACATGTTCCTAAAAATATGTAGTGCACAGATTNGAGACGTCTTAACGACCGCGGAAGTGGGCGACCATTTGTTTGTTGATTCCGACGTTCATGGGTATTTAACTTATAACAACGAACGCGTGTTGAATCGCAACTGAATCAATATTCAATATATACATTAAGGTTACGTATAAGAAGAATACACAATTCAACCCTGATCACACATGCAGGACAGGATGAACGGCGTTGTTTTTGCTCGGTCGAGAAAAGAGACAATAGCGTGACTACATTACCGGCGGGTTTGCTTTGACGTTTGCCGTTCGTGTGAGACCTTAACGAGTAAATAGCACCCTAGACATCTCGATATTTGGTTAATGCGCTCACCACCAAGGTGTTCAAAACTGTTGTCAGAAAAGCGATCCACAAACCCGTTTTTGACTTGTTACTTTGTAGTTTCATTCATTCTCGTAATGGAAATTGGGACCGGTGAAATTCACTCACTGCGGTAAAATTTGGATCTTCTCATGTCTTAAACTTTAAAAAATTGGTAAACAGGTTTATGGGATTTTTCAACAGTGTTAAATGCGGCATACCTTGGCCATAAACATATTATCATCGAGTTATTGATCTTATTGTTGCATTAAGGTCTAACGAGCATTGTATGACTATAAGATATCAATAGGTTAGATACTTACGGCACACATAAGCAGATTAGTTACAAATAAGCTAAAGATAAGTGAGACTTGTTTATGTGCGCTGGGCTGTACAATCAGAAACAGAAACTATTACGTGACCTGTTTTTAGCATATCCAGAGCGGTTTCGAACATTTTACATAGAGAATACAGGCTGTATTACTTCAATTGTAGAGATTGGCGACATGAAGGGCTATTTATAGGTACTTCAGTCACCTGATAAGAGTCTCAGCACCCTACACGATCGATAAGTAAACTCATTGAAGCAGGAAGCGAACACCTGGGCCCCGTAACTCGAAAGCATCGCGCATTGCGACCGAGCGCAAGCGTCTCGATTCATAACTCGCCCATACTCGCCCCATATAATACATTGTAGCCTCTATGTGATATCGCTATTCGCAGTACGCGATGCTTTCAAGTTACGGGGCCCTGGAGAACTTTAGGACCGTCAACAAAATGAACTGATACAAACTATATCGCTCGATTGCATCGGTCGACGAAAAAATCCATTATGAAGCCATACACGTACACGTGCACCTAGCAAACACATAACGGTATTATATTGTCACGTTGCTGCATGACGTTTTTTGGTTATTTTAACCTTATGATAACCTTATAATTACTGTCTGTGTTTTCTGGACATATGCTACGCTCTTTTCCAACATATATGATGAGGAAGGGAATGTTGCTGAGCAGCACGGCGACGCAGTGTCGTGTGCCTGCAGATACAAATACACTCGAGAAGTATCAGTTACATGTACATACCGTATAATGTATAATGGTTAACACTCTGTGTGTCTAGGTCTATTTCTTTAAAGGGTGATATAATTATGTAATTTTCCTATTTAGGCCACACTTTTTTATTTTTATGGATGACATCCTCTGGGTACCCCAAAATCGGTGCGAGAGGGCGAAAAAAAAAAAAAAAAAACAGTCCCAAAAAAAAACTGCTTAAGTAAAGGAATGCTGTCAGTACACAGCTGGAAACACAAATTTAACCACAGAAACACGTATCAAACTAACAATAATATGTCTTTTTCCATGCTCTCAGAATATTAAAGCATTGTGAATACTTCGTAGAAATGTAAAAAAAGTCATGAATTGATATACTTCATATTACCAAATCTATTTAAGGTTATTTCATGCATTCATTTGGTATAGCAATCAATAAAACAAATATCAATCAAACAGCGTGTCTTTATTTGTATTCTCAGAATATTAAAACATTTTGAACACTTCACATAAATGTTTAAAAAATGATGCAAAGATATGCTTAATACTTCCAAATCTATTAAAGGTCATTTCATACGATGCCATTTTGTCAACTTCAACTCACACGAGGCAGCTAAACTGTCAGGTGGCCTGTCCGACCTTCAGCCCACCAAATACCTCGACGCCCTTGTCGACCCTTTTTTCGCTACAGAAAACCTGGTATTAANTTACGCACAATTGTACAAGTGCCTTGGCCTTACATTTGGACAGTGAGGCAAAAAGACGTGTGTGTGCTTTCCCTTTTTATCTTTTTAAATAAAGCTGACCAAACAATCGAATAAGGGAGTTATATGATGTTTTATTTATTTATCTTTTACAGATAGGGATAGTCTCTCGTTTCATAATAGTGTACAATATAACCCAGCTGTATAATATTGCCCTTAGACGCCCAATTCGTGTTTAGGTTAATGCCTGAACAGTATTGTTCGTGGTTAGAAGTCCCCTCCTTTTTATCATCATGTCTTATTTTCAGTGTTTTTAAACATAACATGTTATTAAAATATGGGAACCGTGAGTGTGCATGCCTTTTTGTAACACAGCAGCGACGACAACTGATCAAATATCACCAACAATGTAAGCTGTATTGTGGATTCACTGGGCGAAATGTTTTACACGTAGCACGGCTCACATGCGATTTACACGTTGCAAGTTTTTCATGTACTGAATGGAACAGATTGACAGTTTAAGATTCGGCGATGATCTACGCACGGTATGCTGCAAATCAATCCGGATGACAAATAACCTTTCCAGAAAACTGAACGCCCATCAGACATTTGCGCCATAGAAACTGGAATAATAAACGCACAGGCAGGTATTAATGACCACATTAATCTCAATGCGGCCTCGTGTTTAAGTTAATACACAAACGGATTGAGAGGTTATGGGTGTTAATAATGCAAGAGCGTGTCTCTGTTGAAAGGGGGGGTCTCAAAATGTTAAGCTAATGTGACGTCGCTACAGTAAATACAAAATATTGATGTAATATCTCCTTATGCTTCACGGAGAGCTGGGCGGTATAGTCAAGGTGGGTAATTTTGTAAATGTTTCAAATGTGCGCTGTACTGTGGTAACTGGAAATGCAGAGTTACTGAAAAGGGAAAGGAAACTGAAATATAAAGTTTGTGTGAAAAGACCGGAAATTGAGTCAGTAAAAAAATGTAACTAAATTGTTTGTATAGCAGAGCAATTGATCATTGTCATCACATAGCTGAATCTGGAAAAATATTGAATGTCACAGGCTTATAATTAAAATGTCCGGGGGTGAGGGGGAGGGGTGGTTACTTACCAAAACTTCTAAAAGAAGCAAGTAATACTATTTAGAACGAACGTTTAATGAATAATAATTTATAATTTATATCAAATGAGTAATTAATTAAGACTATATTATATTTGTTATTAAAAGCTTATTATATTTTCTTATACAGTTCGGGCAAATATTATCTAAACTTTTGCCTTTTTCTTTTATTTGCAGAATCATTCATTTTAACTTTCCTACAGACACACTTCCCCCTTTTTAACAGACAATGCACACCAAAATCCTTTTTAAACCAGTTTTATACGGATTTTCGTGCTTGGGTCTCCTGGCCGTCTTTTTATTGTTAATACAATCCAGAGACTTCATGGGGGCAATTTGTGTTCTCCCTCACCAAGGAGCAGAGTTGCATTTCGCCCTCACCGCTTGCGGCAGCTCCTACACTGCAAGCTCCATCAACACTTTGAAAAGTGCGGTGCTTTTTACTCCTGATGGTGACGTCCTGAAGTTTCATGTTTTTACCGACAGAAGAGAAACCTTCGAGAAATGGGTAATGCGTCTTTCATTGTAAAAAGTCATTAAAATTTCTTCGTAGTAAAATTAGTCAGTTTCGTGCTGGGTCTGTAAATTATTCATGTTCTTGATTTTCTTCCGCTTGTCCATTTATTTCATTTATTGAGCAGTGAAAGAACACCTTGTTTAAAACCAACTCCAAACCGAATGTTTGTGTTATCTCATGTCATTGATACACTTTACAATATTCTATTTATTTTTGCAATTTGTCATTTTTCGTTTTATATTTTTATTCATTATTACTTATGTTTGGAATTGTGTTCTGAGAGATTGTTTTTATATATTCCCGTATAGACTTAATCATGTTGTCTACATCTGTTTATAACTGATATAGATTTTTTTCATGCTTGGGCCTCAGTCCCGTAACTTGCAAAAGATAGTAAATGTATATCACTTTGTAATTTCAGAGAGAACAATTACCCGCCCGATACCGTCATAGAATCAGGTTATATTTCTACCACATCAGCGAAGAGGCAAAATCCTTGACCTTCATCAAAGAGAAAGAGACGAGATCTTTACCTTGTACAACTCAAAGATTATTCTATACGGTACATGTAGGAGGATTTTATTTTGTTTATGCTTATATTTAAATGTTCTATTTTCATTAATTTCATTTTGTTTGAATACAACATTACATTTCCTTAATGCCATCTTATAAGACCTACTATGATTTCGTTCCATTGTTTATTCTTTTAATTTTTCTGAAAAATGTTTTTTTATTTGTTATGAATAGAATAACGTTTTTATCATAATGCCTATACAATTTAGTATAAAAGATAAGTAAAGTATTTAAAAGGAAGTGTATTAGTAGTAGTAAGTGTAAGTAAAGTATTAAGTATAAAATGGAAACCCTTGATTAATATCCATATTATATACATGAGTAAACTTACAGGAGGGTCTTCAGCATTTGGATCATGTAGTCCACGTTGACACAGATATGATCTTTCTTCACGATATCAAAACTCTTCATGACAAGGGCTTTGCGGAAATGAACAACAGTCACGTAACAACGATGTCGCAGTGCGGCCCACGTGATAGACAAAACACGTGGTATAATAAAGACGTATACACGCGGATGCCGTTTTATCCACCCGTTGGTGAGTGAACAGAAAATTTGATCGTAAAAAAGTCTTAAGTTTAACTTCCCTGACTTCTACAGGTCTGTCGTCTGTGTACCGCGTAATGAACAGTGCCTGTTTAGGCTATTTCTAATGTACCTGGTAGTTGATATTTTCCTGAAATTTAGATTATACTTAGTCTAAGATGATGACTTCTTCGATAACCCAACGAAATATATCATTAATTTCATCTTATATTTCAAACCACTCTAAAATATAAATCTCACCATAAACATAAGAAATGGGATTACAAGCCCAAAACATAAGAAAAAAAACACTATAAGTTGGCTTTTATTGTTAGTGATGAAGGAAAAAAGAAAGGCCGTTTTGTCTACCAATTTAGAAAGTTGCTATCTTTTGACCTGAATAATTGTAAAATAAATTGTCAAATTTGTGTTGATCGTTTACCCTAACTCAGAAAACACTTGTTGATGAAATCATTTAATATTTATCAGTCCCTAGTATGGTGGTATTAAATACTGTAAGTTACATTTATATCTTTTTAGGATTACAAGCGGGATTAATGTGGATGAACCTAACAAGGATGAGACGGATAGGATTTCAACGGTTGTGGAGAGAATCTTATGAAAAATATAATGCAGAACTCTACCTGTATGATCAAGATATTCTCAATGCGCTTTTTGCGACGAAACCAGGTACATGCATGTTATTGTTACTACTATCGATGCTTTTTTAAAATAGCCCGGTTGTGATTTTAGTGCTTCGAGGATTGCAACGTTCACTTATTTATGAAGACTCTAGACAAGAAAAGGGGGATGAGAGGAAATCGAAATTAGTCTTTACAACATAAAATAATAAAATAAATAAATAAATAAAATTAAAAAAAAATAAAAAAAAAACAAAAATAAAATAAATTCTCGTTCGTTTTGTCTCATCGTGTGTCAGTGGGGGAAGGGGTTAGGCACTGGATCCGTCTACGGGGGGCAAACCAAACATCACAGAACTGACACATTTCAAACAGCTCCAATACAGCTAATGTGCTAAAATGTAGTCTAAAACAATTCTGTCCGTGTGCTCAATGCATCATGGCCTCCTTCGGGCTTTACCATATTTATTTCCAGAGTTGGTGAAAATGCTTACCACGTGTAATTGGCACTACTGGTATGCGTACTGCCAAAGTGAGGTGTACTGTACGCCAAGGGAAGTGTACGTACTCCATGGAGTGGCGGACTCTTTTCATAAGGCAAGCTGTTATCCATTCAGCACGGTCTGGGGCGTGTTTGAGAAGGTAAATTAACATTTATTTGTGTACTAGTGCTGTGTGTACATGTATGTGCACGTTTGTGCGTGTGTACAAACATCTCTCTCTCTTTATCTCTCTCTCTGTCTCTCTCCCCTCTTTCTCTCTCTCTCTCTCTCTCCCCTTTCTCTCTCTCTCTGTATGTGTGTGTAAGAGAAGGTAATCATATGTCTTTTTATTCGCATTTGCATTTGCATGTGTCCAAATAACGTAAGCGCTAGCTATCTGTAAAATTCACAGCACTTCAATACAATGATGGTACCTGTCATAAATTAATTAATTTGTATTTTGGCCGACTGAATATAGATGTATCCTCCCCATCTTCACATCAGAACTATTACATGAACCACGCACCTGCTTTCTGTAAAAATGCTTTAAAAGGCTTTGAGAGCTGATAAGTTCATGTACATATCTATACTGGCAATTTTAAATTATTCTGAATTAATTTCAAATATCCGCCGCAGTTTCTTTTAAGTCCGATCCTTGAGCTTAGTTTTGAACAAGTCAATGAAATAGGCCTATCAGTTAAAAAATGAAACTTTTAATAGGAGATGAGCATCATTTTATTAGTTAATTTATAAATTTATTTATTTATTTATTTTGATAACTGATGTATATGAATGCATGCTATTTCAGTTTTCTTTGGGCCAAGACATCCGAAGTCACCTGCTAGATCCATTACTGGAGGTACTCGGCAACCAAACCCAGGACGGTCAGAGTCAGTTCTGTGGCAAATGCATAGATACTTCTACTGAAGCTTTGGTGGGAGGCCTGAGGACCTTGACATGAATTTCGTGTTTTTGATGAGAAGTTCATTTCTCCCAGTACCACAAACATTCAAGATAATGTATTTCATAAAAAAGACCAGATTAGTATGTATAATATAATTCATTTAGTTATTCGTTTTGTGGATAAGTAATTTTAAAAAAATATATAAAAAAATATATACATATTATATACATATTAAACATAAGTAAAATAAAATAAAACAGAAAAACAATGACTAAATGCGTCTTATTTTTAGACAAATAAATAACACTATTCTGACACTTATTAATACGTAGTAATCACTAATAAAGGCATGAAGACCTAAATGAAAAAATGGTCCAATTTTCAGTTTAAGGGACTCGCGTTTTGAGGAAGTTATTTAACTACTAATATAAAATTGCTCATAATGATCAAACGCACATAAAATACTATGCATGTGGCCGATACTACACAATGATGTTATCATGGTTACTTTGTTCCTTTTCTTAATTCAAAGATAAATATAACATTACTGAACTAATATTGTGTTTCCATATAGCAAGGCAGCTCAAAAAGGGACTTTTTTTATAATGTGCACAATCACCCTAGAAACTAATGCTATTTTTGTTCTCCTCCCATCTGTTTCTTTGAATAATCTTTCCAGGTACCTAACCCATTTTACTCACAGCTATACAATCTGAAAGATTGGCTCATTGCTTTAGCTGTGCCCGTGTTTCTCTAACAGAACCACTTACGGGCATGCAGTTGGGCCGCTCACATCATCTAACAAACACTGCGTTCCATTTCAGTACCATCAAAACTTAAAGTTGCAAAATTGCGTATATTAAGAGAAAAAGCGACTCATTGATATTGTGACGCGAGCCCTCCCCGCGAGGGTTCCGTGAGGGTTCCGTGAGCACGTACATGTAATTTAATCGCGGGACGGGAGAGATGTTGAGTCTCCTCAGGGTAAGTATATCCCAAGCACGAACAGTGGATTTCAGAGTGGATTTCAATCAAAGACAATCAGCTTTAATAAAGGTAGAAATCGATAAAAAAATTTCAATAGCACACAAGCAAAGTTTAAGTCATTAAACTTGGTTAAATTCATTCATGTTACTCATTTCAGAAATACATGTTAACGTTCGCACAGAGTTTACAGTTTCTTTCGAAATCCAGAACAAAAATAATACCATTGAACAAAATTTCACATAAAATATAATAACGGAAACGCTACAGAGTGGGTGCAGTCTTCTTTCGCGGCGCATGGCTTCATTAGGCTCCACATTGGGCTATCTGAAACCCGTGTAGTGTCCATACATTGTCACCCGGCTGTCAGGAATTTCCACCTACATGTACACCTCCTCATGCTTTGCGATCATCATGACCGGCAAGAATTGCTTCATGGCCTGACGCTGAAAAAAAAAATAAATAAATACGCAAACAAAACCAAAGAAATTAAAAAAAAAAGAAATAACGAAACTAAATTAAGAGATTTCCAGTTACGCTAACGCATTACTGGAGTTGCGGTCCAAAAGACAGTGATAAAAAAAACACATTTCAGCCCTGTCGTAGGCCTACTTCTGTCTCCCTTCTTCTTTCTTCGGTTTCTCCGCTTCAACTGCAACGTCTCCATTGAGTTTTCTTTTTCCGTGACCTGCGTTACCTATTGCCTACTTCGTCCATGGTCTTCAGGCCGTCTGCACCGCTGTTTGTTATACATTCTAAGGTCACGAGGTTACGCTTAAATATGTAGATGACTTTGCAAGATGGCGGCTCCGATTCCCGACTGATTGTCGTGGCAGTGCGATCGTAGAAATTCAGGTAAAAATAGTGCTAACTAGAAAAAAACTACACCAAATTACAGAAAGGATCAGGGTGCTACCCTGTCACGTTACAATATGTTAGTCACATGTAGATAACACATAAGTTAACATTTACTACATGGAATAGGGGTCTAGGCTATCGTTCGAGTAACCGTGTAGCCTTTCAATTAAAAGAATGCACACGAACAACAAAACCATGCATTTATACCATATAAAGTTCCGTTGGAATTCATCTATGTAGTGAAACATTACCGAATCATAAAAGCGCATGAATCAAATGAATCGTGTGTTCATATAAGGCTTACTCAATAATAATTAATATTATAACAGCGTGTTGGCTAACGACGACGCTGTCGCATCCTGAGCAGACGACATCATGGTCTCGCAATACTGAATGCCACTTTTTATTGACTATCAAGGGACAGTCGGTAATACAACAAGGTATTAAATTTTAGGAATAAATTTATGTTATTATGATAATAATAATGAGATTTATGACTGAGCGTTAACGTGTAGCCTACACATCCTCCACAAATCCAATTTGTTTGCTTTAGGGGCCTATTGACGAACAGAAATACGAGGCGGCGGGTGCAAATAAAATGTGGCCATTTGCAGTATGCAAGACAATTTAGCGCAATAAACAGCATGGTAGGCTTATATACTAATTTACCCTAGCTTATAGTCTTACCTGGTTAAGCATGTAGGTCCTATTCTTTTCTAAGATGGTCTAACATAGTGATTTATTGAAGCTTCTTAAAACCTTCCTACAACGAGGGCATGCACTTGCACAGACTGAAGCATGTATATACATGTAGGCTATGTGTATCATATCTGAATGTAGGCTACATGTATGTGTCATGGAACCCGTCTTCGCATCCGTGGGCCCCTTTCAAATAATCCTGGATCCGACCCTGCTGTTAGAATGAAGTAATTTTCTTCAGTCAACAGCTAATATTGAGATGCCTGGCAGAGCATCTTCATGAGGGAATGAGGCTATCCAGGTGAAAAGCCTCTATTCAGGAGATATACTTGCCCCCCCCCCCCACCACCTACACACACACACTCCTATTGTTTTAGGAAAGGAAGGTAGAGGTCAGGTAGGATAGCACCATCATTTCTGTTAAGGGGGGGGGGGGGGGGGGGGGGGGGGGGGGCCCCGGTCCCCCCCCNGCCTGGAATGGCTAATTCAAAGAGCTTGTTGAGGGGGGGGGGGGGGGGGGGGGGGCGGAGGGACTCGGCTTCGCATCCGTGCCCCCCCCCCCCCTTCAAATAATCCTTTACCTTCCTTACCTAAGACAATAGGAGTGTGTAGGGGGCGGGCAAGTATGAGGGATTTATGGCAGAACCCTTTGATAACGTCGTAATGAAAAGTAATAACAGTCAAATTGTTAATTAAGTGAAACGTATACTGACAGTCAATGAAAACGCATCAAAAAACTTTCTTGTACTTTTTTAACGAGAATCGATTCCAACCATGTTAACGAGTACAAATGCACTTGTTTGGTCATAAGAGAGTGGGCTGACCACTCGGATGTTTAAAATTTCCGCTTCAGTGGTTTTGTGATCAGCTGTTACAAAATCATGTGTTTTTCCTTTCTCGTGATTGGTGTGAATTAATCAGGTTCAATATATGGTGATTTTATTTGGTGACTACCATAAAAAGGCTTAATTAAAATTAAGCTTATTTAAGGTAGTCACCAAATCCAGTATGACACATGACAAAAAAGTTCAGTGGTGCCACGTCTGATACTGGAAGAGCGATTGCGGTCCCTGGGGATGCTGGGGGCTGGGCGGAACCAAAACACGAAAACTGTTATTTTTTTAATGTGCCAAAGGAACTTAAAATATTGCTTGATAATAAATGATGCGTTTTCATTGACTGTCAGTATATATTTGCATGGTTCACGGCATGTGGCTTCGAGTAAGTATATAATAAAATATGCAGTAAAGTATATAATTTTTGTAAGGATATACTATCACCGAATAATAATCCGTTCACCTAGATAAACGACAACTTATAAATAGTGCATAAGGCATCTATTTGATTTAATCTAACATATCATTTAAATCGACGTTTATTCAAACTGTTTTAATTTCTTTTTTTAGACTGTTTGGTGCACCTTGCCGTTTGAAACATGATCTTCCCTACTCAGAAGATAATGAACTTGAATCTCATATTTAAACCAGCTTCACGTGGACTTTTTTGTTTGGGTATCATCACAGTCGTTTTATTGTTGATAAAAAACAGAAACTTCCTGGTCACTATTTCTGGACAACCTCAACATGACACAGAACTGCATTTCGCTCTCGCCGCTTGCGGTAGCTCCTACACTGCAAGCTCCATCAACACATTAAAAAGTGCGGTGCTTTTTACTCCTGATGGTGACGTGCTTAAATTCCATGTTTTTACAGACAGAAGAGAAACCTTTGAGAAATGGGTAATGTAACTACCTGCAATTTTATTCCAGATAACAGCCATGCGTCCTCTTTTTCAATCAACGTCTTTTAACCGTATTTGAATATCTTTCGCAACTTTAATAAACTTTAATTTAGAAATAAAATATTTGAATTAAGAATTAAAATAGAAGTCTGTCGTAAGAATTAAAATGGAAGTCTGTTGTAATACGTGTAGTATATGGTTATGTCTAATGTTTGATATATCTACAACATTTCAACCGTTTCTTTTGTTGTGATTTTAAAATGGCTAAATTCAAAACAAAAAAGAAAATATTCTGTATCTTTAGATAGTGAAGTATTATATAAAGATGACAAAAGTATTTTCAACACGATTTCAGAGGGAACAGTTACCTGTCAAATACCGCCGTAAAATCAGATTATATTTGTACAATATCAGTGAAGAGGAAAAATCCTTTTCCTTCATAAACGAAAAAGAGATGAGGTCTTTACCATGTGCAATGCAGCGATTATTTTATCCGGTGAGTCAAGATTAGTTTTCTATTCATTTTTAATGAGATAGAATGTTCTGGAATACCGTGTACAGGTATACCGCTCGGGTGACAGTATATTATTTTACAGATAAACATTACCTATTGCTTGACAAAAAATAATAAATAAATAAACGCATATAATATATTATATGTCCGTAAAATTAATTTACAAAGCTAAACATGAGTGTATTTGCAGGAGAGTCTTCGTCATATAGACCACGTGATTCATGTCGATACTGATATGATCTTTCTTCACGATATCAGAACACTCCATGACAAGGGTTTTGCGGAAATGAACAAAAATCACGTGACGACGATGTCACAGAACGGCCCACATGATAGATTGAATCCGTGGTACAATAAAAATCGTTACATACGAATGCCGTTTTATCCGCCCGTCGGTGAGTGATTTCAGTTGATTTAAAAAAAACTGGTACTTCGAAAAATATAGCGCCATGACAAATCCTTGTCAGAATTTGATTTTAAAGTATTTAAGGCACATGTCTTACATATTAAGCAATTGGCAAAGAAACGCTGGTGCTTGAACCGTTAGATGAGATCTTCAATATGATGTAAGAGCTTGTTGCAAAGCAAACGCTCAATGTATGTCAATAAAGAAAATAATTGGTACGTAAACTAACTCATTATAATAGTGAGTAACAACGATTGTAAATCGAGGTGAAACTTCAGAATTGTTCTGTTGACGTTTCACATTCCTGTGCAAGTACAGTGGCGAATTTGGGGGGGTCAAGGAGGTCCTGACCTCCCTTCGATTAAAAAAAAATCACACCAATCGTCCCCTCTTGAGATTAAAATTTTGACTAGTTCTAATTCCTACCAAATGGCACCGTTCGCCCACTAAAACACCAAAAAATTCCCCTTCAGTGGGCCCCTAACCCCACGCCGAGGGGGGGGGGGGGGTGCGGCCTGTTATTCCTTAACCCCCCCTTCAAAATAATCCTGGATCCGTCCGTGATATCACCTATTGGTCATCATTTGTGCACGTGATGCTGTGAATTATTTTTTTTTCAGGATTACAGTCGGGATTAATGTGGATGAACCTGACAAGGATGAGGAGGACGCGTTTTCAACAATTATGGAGAGACGCCTTTGTAAAATATAACACGGAATTCTATCTGCACGATCAAGATATTCTGAACGCTGCTTTTGGGGCGAAACCAGGTATGCTCAATTATTAATCTAATTGTTTCAAAATGCTCGATTGCGACTGATTCACTTCGACAGCTGCTTAGCTAACGGGTCTAAGGTGACAGGATTTCAATTACTGTACACACTCCAGAAGGAAAATGAAGGAGGATGAAAAAATCTGCCTTACCTTTATAATCATCTTTGTTCTATTGAGTTTAAATTCCATTATCAAAGAATGTGTATGGAGAACGAGTGGTTTCATTGCCAACAACCATGTGTTCGAAACGTCGTATGTACCAGTAACTGACAACATTTAGACTCCTGCAGCGAAGTTAAAGTATGAAATTGTATCAAAAAGTATTTTTGAATAGGTGCATGAAGTGCACAGAATGTTACCACATATAATCCCTTTATTTGATTTTCATGTTTTAAAAATTAACGTATACATTTGCTTGTCAACATTGCCAGAGATGGTGAAAATGCTGACCACATGTGATTGGCACTACTGGCTTGCGTACTGTCTAAGTGAGGCGTACTGTACGCCAAGGAAAGTGTACGTACTCCATGGTATCAACTCATCATTTCACTGGAAAAGCTGTTACCCTTTTAGTACTGTCTGGGATGCATTTGAGAAGGTATAGATACAAGTGCATGTTTGTGTGTTAATTTGGTTTCGTGGGTAAACGTGTATTTATGCACGAAAATGTAAGTGCGTTTTTGCGTGCGAGCGTACTGTATACATAGTAAAATTGATTTTGGTTAATTCTTACTAAACGTTGTTGGTTTTACATGCCTGTGTGAATCACAAATACAAACATACGTACACACACACACACACACACACACACACACACACTCTTGTGTCCTGACATACAGATATAAAAATAAATTATGTCATGTAAAAATAATTTGATAATTAACCATTGGTATAATTCCGTTCAGTACTGAGCGCTTTCGGCCATAAAGGCTCTCCATTGGTATTATTGCCACATAGGCTTAGCATACATACAAACGATTATTTCTCTTTTCGGAAGCATTCTGAGTCTTTAATATGTCTTTACCAAAGTCCTTTTGGTATTCAGGATTTATTTTTCGCTTAAGTAGGCTTGCACAAGCCGACGGAATTATCATAAATATTGAATTAGTCTTTCACATGCTTCTCCATACACAACTGCCGTGGTAGCATCCATGTACCGATTATTTAGCACATTGTTTACCTTTTTCATATTCCAAAATATAAAAACATATTCCAAATATATTCAAAACAACATTTTTCCCATACTTACCAATGGTTAATGAATCCATATCTACATTCAAAGTTAGTCCCTGTTTTTTTCTAGAAAGTTTGTTTGTTTGTTTTTTAATAATCTGTAAAGAGATTATTACAGAGTATAGCCATCTATGGAGGTCACATGGTCCGAAGACAAGCACAGATTTCAGAATAATTGCTTTAACTGCCATTTTTTGTGGTAAAATAGAATATATTATATTTCTATGAGTTGTTTACAATTATTTTATTGTGAAATATAGATCTCATACGAAGAGTTGTTATCCCTTTCAATTTGTTTCTGCTTCAGTTCTCCCTGGACCAAGATATCGGAAGTCACCTGTTAGAGCCATTATTGAAGGCACTTGGAAACCAAACCAAGGAGGATCAGAATAAGAACTGTGGCAAATGCATAAATACACCTACTGAAGCTTTGGTGGGAGGCCTTAGGACCTTGATATGAATGCCACGCTTCCACATGACCAGAAACTTATTTCCCCAGTCTCACAAACAATGGATATCATTTATTAGATGCTAAAGACAGGAACGGTTATTTTCGCAGCAGTTTTAGACATGACCACATGACCAGAAACTTATTTCCCCAGTCTCACAAACAATGGATATCATTTATTAGATGCTAAAGACAGGAACGGTTATTTTCGCAGCAGTTTTAGACAACATTTATAAAAAAACTTCTGCGGATTATCGATAATTAAATAAGATGAAAAAAACAAGTATATTCAAGAATGTCACATCAGTGACAATTACAAGGGTGTTCTACCGGGAGTAAAAAACACTTCTAAATATGGTCAATGTTTAGTTTCAAAAGCACGTTTCACCAATGGAAAAAAACAGTAAGTGATTCATCGATCTCATGAGCAAATAAATAAACAAGTGTCAAAGGAATAGGGGATGGATGTGTACTTAGTTAGAAGTGGAAATGTCTTAGACTGAAGTGACATTTGCCCTTTGCTAAATGTACGGATTCAAACCGCACAGCATACATGTAGCTTATGGTAACTGGTATGTCTAATCTGGGCTAAGCTCTCCTAAAATAACATACCATGAGGTTTTATCTAAAATGTATGGTTTTCAGCTCGTTTTCACCACACATTTAATACTTAATTTTAACGGCCTTGTGTTCATAGCGCATTGGCTTTATAGCAAAGTAGCATTTCATTTAAACACAACCCAAGAGCACAGTAGGTGTACATATGACTTAACTATATGGCGAGAATACTTAGTCATTGATAGTAGTGTACCTACATTTGTCCACTATCTCCTCTGGTACGGTGGTACATTTTCAACAAATCAGTGTATATATATATATTATATACCGCCTAGAAGAAATGCCAGTTCTCTGGCGTATAAGCTTCGTGCATGGTCCGTACTAATATATACCGTATTCATGTTGGATGATAAGGAGTGATGCATGATTAACATGTCCCAATTTCAACATGACCCAACAGTCATTTCTTCAGAGGTTTATGTGTACGTAGGTCAATATAATCTTGCTGCACATCCACGTCACCTTATTCCACCACAGCTCAGCGAATGTGCGTCGCCTGCAAATGTGTTACCTACTTGCTCATTCAACAAGGTTGCTGCGGAGAAATATCGCTGAAAGGGGACAATCACGACAGAAGAGGAATAAGTCTCCAGCCACTTTATCTGGCAGGTAAGACGATCCAGATTTCCTTCTGTCACAATCATTGTGGTTTAAAATATATAGCTTCGATTTAAGCAAGACTAGCTGTTACTCAGTGCGCGTATAACCCGTATAATTGTACGCATGTATAAATGCATCAAAGTCGGGTTGTAGCGGTAGCATATTTCATCAAATAAGTGCGAATACACATGAATATGTACTGGTAACTTATAAGTGACTATACAAGAATGCCTTGACTGTGCCAGTGGATCTGTATTAACCTTATAAAACTGAATATCGTATGACATGGGAGTCGATTACGTGTACTACATAACCTTGATCATAACGGGCCGGGTTGCGCGAGTGACATTTGCGGCTCACATGTACTAGTGCATTGGTTGTTGTCATGCAAATAGACTGTCCTGTGCTACATGTTCAAACTTTGGTGCCCTTTGAGTTGTTAAGGTAAGCCCGGTCTTAAGATTTATTCACTTACGTCACGCTAACCCTAACCTGTTTGAATCTAATTTTGGACGGGCTCCCTGTAGCTAAAGGGCTCGGGAGCAGACGATGAGATGCACTGTTCATGCACAACAGCGACTCTGTGGACAAAATCGAATATTTATGACTGGTAATTTCACTATTTTAAGTGACGTGAAGTTGTCATTTGAGCACTAATGTCAGGATGTGTATATACACAATGAGTTCTTCTAGTGATATTATTGGAACAGTTAAGTCGTTGACTGCGCCAGGAAATAATGGATGCATCCTAACTCAATGTTTCACGCAGTGTTGCATGCTATTTCGTGCCACTGGGCACTTATTGCCGGGCAGTAGGGTCAAAAAGCTGCCCATGACGTCACATCTATTCCATGATGCCAACACAAGTATAAATGCAACATAATATGGTATAATCGTTTATCTTTCTTTTAGGTCTCCAGCATAAGAGAACGTGCTCAGCGCTTCTTATTTTCGGAAAACATGGAACTCATCGTCTGGTTTGCCTTTAGTGTGAGTCGGTTCTTTGTCCACTCCCTACAGAACTTATGGTGGAGATACAATGGCATTACCAACACTCTGAAACTAACCCGGGCCGGAGAGTTGTACGAACAATCCGCACATATTTTAGATATTCACTGGAGATACAAATGGGACGTCATTCCGCCAACGGAGAAATGCAGATTCATTGCTACCCACAATCGCTTCGAACATCCACGGTGTATTCTAGCAGACGTCGTTTCTCTGATTTACCTTGATGAAAACGAGGCTCTTTTTGTCGAGACCCCACCCAACGTTGATATTTACAATTCGGATACCAATCCCTTTGTATATATGGCACAATATAAATATGCTATCCGTTTAATAGTATTGCCAATGGCATCGTTTCACAAAATTGCAGACGAAATCGGTGATCCAAAAACTGATGTTCTTCTGCTTTCAAATACAGGCCGATGCGGTTCTACGGCAGTCACACAAATTCTTGAGTCAGTGCCTGGTGTCTTAGCAATGAGCGAACCAGATGGTTTCACTTGTCTTCAAAATGTGATAAAAACGGTACATCACGAGAAAGTCGACAGATACGTACAGAGCGTGACACGAGTCACGTGTAAACCCTTATCGAGCAACCCACGTCTTATTTGTATTAAAACCAGATCTATGTGTTTTTTACATGCCGATAAAGTGGCAAACATCGCACCCGGCATCAAGCATTTATTTCTGTACAGGGACGGGAAGGCGACCATCCAGTCCTTTTACCACGCCTTCGGAAACGCACCAACTTTCACATTTTGGCATAGCATGCTTACAAGTCGCCTTGCTCATTGCATAGTCCCAAAGCAGAGTCGGCATTTGTGGAACTGGTTCATTGACATCGAAACCTACCCAGAGATAAATGACAAGGAATTGATGCTTCGGTCATCAGTCGTTGGAATCCTTGTGGGACACTGGTCGTGCTTGTGCGGAGCGTACAAGCGTTTCAAAGCCTCCGGTATGGCGGTAAAGGCCTTTAAGTACGAGGACATACTCGAGAATCCCCGCCACGCATGCGAGAGTTTATTGGCATACTGTGGATTACCCATGGAATATGCTGGGACCGCCTGTAAGGCCCTAAGCAAAGATGCACAAAGGGGCATGTATAAAACAAGGACTGCTGCTGACGAACAGGGGGATAAATATCATATTAAATGGACGCCCCAGTTCCAGGCTGAGGCTGATTTTTTCTGCGATTATGTTGGCGTCACACGAATCGGCGAACCTACGGCTCTGCCAGATACTATTTCCTCGCTCTGAACGTGGTTGTACAATTTAGAGAGAAGCATTGTCAGATTCTGCCTCATGTGATTGCACGAGGAAGGTTACGTCTTAAGATCTACAGCAGTTTCAAACATACCTTAAAAGAAACGTTTACGGATTGGTGAATCCTAACCTTTTATTTTCCAAAAGGGAATGCAGGTACAAATCCTGCATTGAATGCATCGTCTCTTCAGCATGTATAAATCATGTTAAAATGCGAACGCAACATGACTATATATCTTTACTATTGGCAGATTTTTAACATAAAGAAAATTGTAAATTAGGATCACCACGTACAGTATAGAAACTTGTCATATATGTTGGATAAATGAAAAAGAAATCAACAGATTTAAGGATATTGCAGTGATATTTTGGAAAATAATGTTTTTAATTAATGCTGAAAATTTCATGACTTTTCTTAGTTTTGGCTCCCAAAAAATTAAAATCTTCAGTCAAGGTCTCAAAACTGTTAGAAAATGCCAGGCAACCCCCAGAAATCAAATGGACCGGCATATATATACCATACTGTATATTGCAGCTTGGTATTATCATGGTAAAATAATAATAATAATTAACTATATTTAAGAGGGTAAAACATGTTAACCTATATTACCTGCAGATGTATATGTTGACAGGTAAAAGCTTCGAATTGCCAGAAACTTTGCAAATAATTTTTTCATTAATTTTCATCATCTTTGAGACACGCTTACAGACACTCAGTGGTGATTCGGCGCCAAATATAGGCATCCTGGTAACTCTGTAGTATTTCAGCAAACGGTGGACGGCGGCATAATGTTCCTTCTGTGCCTGCATGCAGCGTGGGTCCCACGTCCATTCCACCGTTTCAAAATTGAATAGATTTCTGTGAAGGGCATTCCTGTTAAAATACTTGCACTGTTTTGGACAAATATGGAAACCTCCTGAGAAACATAAACCCTCCATCATAGCTTGAGGAGCGTAGACATGCTTGTCGTAGGGGGTAAAGAGTAACTCAGAAGACCTGGGCCTGTGGTACTTCCAGTGAATCGAGGTTCTGGCTACAGGCTGATGTTCTTTCTCCGAAAAATTCTCACGATAATATTCTATGGGCACTCGTCCAGAGCTCTTACCCTTCCATTTATCGTTTGGATACATCTGGATGCGGAATTCGTAGTCATCCCTGTGGAAAGTATATATGTATTGACACATCATATTGAACTGCGCCACACCCAGGTATGATTTCGAAATACTTGCAAATACTTCGCTAAACGACATGTTGTGTTTATTTTCAAGAAAACGTCTCAATTCAATAATATGGCTTACTTTAATAATCACGGGGAAGTAGGCCATACATCGAAGTACTTCCGGCTCACCAAAAAGAAACTGTGTCTTTTCGGCTGCAGCGGGCCAGTAATCATCATTAAATTGTCCAACAATTGCAAATACAATAGGTTTCCCGCCAATGAAAAGATCTTCAGGGGTAACCATAGTTACGAATAATGTGTCGGTGTCAACAAAACCAACATACTCTGACTGAGTATAGTTCTCAGGATAGAACATCGACCACTGCTGGCGATTGTGGCCTATGGAATTATATGCATGTGGGTTAGGATCTTCATAATGTACTTCCAGATTAGGACTTGTGAGCCTTAATTCACTGCCAAGCTTGTGGTCCAGAACAGATTCGTTGTCCAGAACGATGACCACCTTGGTGTCATTCGGCCAGAATAGACGCATGCTTTGCATTAAGATATTGTCATATAAGTCCCTCGTTTTGTGGAACATTCGTACGAATATGACAAAACTCGGTAGATTCTCCCAAGGATTGTCTGTTAATAGAGTAACATTTGAGGCTGTTAGATTAAGGTTGTAATGGGTGTATATCTCAAAAGTAACTAAATACATAAATTGCGGCTAAATACATAAAAAAATGAAATGGAATGTGTATGAATAAAGTTTACTATAGCCAACACACCATCATACATGTACAAACATTGTTTATTAAGTCATTCTGATCATTTTGATCAAATTTATAAATACCTAAAACCCAATGCCTTTTTTTTTTTACATTTTACGAGTACCTAATTAAATTACCTGATAGACAGTGACCATGACCATCCTGCTGCTTTGTCTCGGCAACACCAGGGTCCCGTGAGCCTTGAAATGTCTCCGACCTATATGGGCCCACAGTTCTGCCCCTTTGCAGAATATTCAAGTAACTTATGAAACACATGAGGATTAATAAAGCGGTGAATAAAAACGTAAACAACGTACGCCGTGGCCAATTCATCACAGTTGTGCAGTTACCTCCTTACATACGTGATAGTCCGAATGGGTCAGGCTGATGATACACGTAGCTGCAATTTTTTGCAGTTCACTCGTCTACTTTGGGCTATTAAGACATTAAGTTTATTCATGTCAGCTGGTGAACAAGGGTCGGATCTATAAAAAAGACATAGTTTCCTATCGTGTTGCCAAGCATTATGAGAAGTTAAACTATTTTTTATGCTCTGACCCTAGATAGTTGGACTTACAGGTTCACACAGGGGTCACTTCAGATAAATAAAAGGAAGAAATGCGCAGTCGTCATAAGCGAAAACAATCCAATCCGTATATATAGTTCAAGAAGTGAGATGTAAGTGGCATATCATATTCTTCTTGTCGACCATGAAAGTAACAAATTACGTCAACGCGATTACGTATAGTGTAACTAGCATGAAATTCTCATTTGTATGCATGGCCTCAACATGTGCAATTTAAGCCTACAACTGCTAAGGGCGCCGAACGATGCACTGCAATTGTTGTACATTCTCCGTGATGCTTAACTTTACGTACTTATTGATACACTGTCGGTGAACCCCCCCCCCCCCCCCGTGCATTTTGAAGACTCATATGGTCATGACAAGAAGGTATCTTAAAATTCGACTAAAATAATTTTTCTATCATAAGTATTATTGCTATACCTATACTTAAGCCACTAAACGGGGCAAGATAGGAAACCAAATCGAATATGAGCAAGAGGTTAATTCTTCAAGATGGTCAGCAGAGAGGGGTTATGTGAGGTGTTCAAAATGTGAGTTAGTAAATTTAATAATAAGTTGTTAAAAATTTTAACTACATAATTATTGTTTATAATTGCGTCCTTTACACACATTTATTATCTCTTGATTATTATACTCTAAATATGTGTGTGTCCCTCCCACCTCATTTTTGATCGGTTCTATACCGTGTTAATTGTTGTCGAATGTCCTGTCCATACAATCTGTACTCTATCTTAGTTACAACTTATTTCGAAGATATTTGGATGAGAGAGAAAAACGTGCACATCTAGTGAATAGCTACACGAATACTGGGACACGCATGCCCGTGACCAATGCAAGTCAGTGGAGTTACCACGGAACCGAAGAAGCTTCGGTTGTATCCCAGTGCCAATATTCTCCTTAACCACCGAGAATGGCACTTCGAACATTTATGTCCCAGCTATCACAGTTGAGAGTTCAGGTGTGGCATTTTATCACTGTTGAAGTATGTGATGTATATTTACCCTCATGAACTTTTGTCTGGTAAGATACATGTTCACGCCCTGTAAGGGGTTATACTGTACTGTTACTACCATATGGTTTCACGATTTTATAAATGAATAGCCGTAAAAAGGACGTTAGACCTACTGTATTGCCTGACACTGAAAATGCTTCTGTCAGACTGTGTGAATGCGTTCAAATGCTGTCGAAACTTCTTTCCAAAGGTAAAGATAAAAGTGGGTCCCTTGATCTTTCGGATAATCTCCCTTCGTTCAAAATGTATCACAAATCAGTCAGTCAACAGTGTCTGCAAACACCTCTTTCTAAAACATTTTCTTTCGTAATCCTTAAACGTTTTCTGAATACATCCCCATCTCATGGCAGATTGTGAAATCATCATGAAAACTGGATAAAACTTTGTACTTGCAATGAACTCTTTGATATTCAGGGCAGGGTGATGTTTTTCCTTGGAAATACATATATTACTAAGTATCCTATTTCTAAACAGTAATAATAATAATAATAATAATAATAATAATAACTATTATTATTGCTGTTTTATTATTATTAATTTTTTATGTTGGTTAGGTGTTTTTCAGATGTATGATACGTGATAATGGCGGTCTTCCGAGATAACTTACACGTAACTGTGGTAATATATCATACGAGAAGAAAAGACGTGTCAGAGCTCGCGTGCTGTTATATTTCAACCTTTCAGCGATAATGTTTGAATCATAAGTGCCGGGAATATCTTCTTAGAAAGCAAAACAAAGTTAAGTGACGGCCAAATGTGGTTAATACAATGTATGTACATTTGTCCAATAGTCTGTAAATTAAGGGAAAAAAAAGTATCCGCGGACACATTCTATTTTAGTACCACACTTGCAAGTTCTGATACCACCGCCATTCAAATCAGGCGAAAATTGGACTGCGTTTATGTTCTCGCAACAGAATGAACCCGATTGGCAAACAGTTCAATTTGTTTGCGATGAAGCGTAAACAGAACATCTTTGCATGCACGTGTTTTTTAATGTTGATATTTGAACTGGCATGTGTTTCGTTCCCGTGGGTTTTTCCTTCTATGGCTTATAATGCCATTCTTATGATCGTTCTTGTCGATTGCTTTTAATTCGGTATCATGCACATTCTGTATTGAGTATGAATTCCAAAAAGTATGTGTTTTGTTTACGCAGATGTTATTAAATTTGAGCCTTAAAGTGAGAGATACATTATTTATGAGTTCAATTCTTAACCGTCAACTTATTTTGCCAAGGATATCGATTCAGTACATCAGTGTTTGCCTTGTTTTAACCTTGTTTTATTGGGCTGTATTGTACAACATAATTTTTTCCAGGAAATATTACTTTTCTTTCACAAAATTGTGTTTTACAACAGCATCCGGCCATTGCGTGTTCTGCTTTAACTTTGAAATTTGAATATTTAAGATAAATATCGCGATGTCTTATTCTTGCTCGTTAAAAGCACACAGTATGCGTTAGAACTTAATATATTGTACTTTTCTCACTGAGGCTTTCTGCAAAATTCTCGTTATCGCCAAATACGCATGAACCCTAATAAAAACCATTCAAATAAGAGCAATCTCTTATCCAGTTTTTAAGTGGCGAATTTGTAATTTAACCGCCACGACTGAAATTCAGCAGGCTATATAGCTGTCAGATAAAGGAGTTACTCAAAAATAAAGTACATGATCTGAAAAGCGGCTATGTAGATTTTGATTGTTTGAACGTATTTGGAGTTGGTAATACCTCAGGAAAAATGAGAGGAAAAACGATTTTACCAGGAAAATCAATACCCATTGTATAGGGTATATCAGCAAGACTTTTATTTAATGAGGATCGATGCAATGCTTGGTTTCACTTCTGATTGGAGTCAAATACAAATCAATTCTGCTTAAGATTTTATTTTTAATTTTATACATTATGTTAAAAATATGCCCATTATTTTCACATTCTGATATTCATTTGTTTTCCAAGCGTTCGTTTATCCCAGAATAATGCAAATACGAGTGGAAGTAATTCAAATTAACCAGCATAAAGCTAATTTTTAAATTGTTAAAACAGTTGATAATTAAGGTACAGTACATTTAGCATAAGAACAAGATATTGTTGGCGAAAGTACGCGCATTATATATTAGTTCAATAAACAGTCTTAGGGAATGGAAGTGAATACATAACACCTGGGTTTCACGTATAGCATTATGATCATCAACACACTTACTAGCAGAATGAAAAATGTACATTTAATAAAGCATTTTGATCTCACCCAAAAAGTGATTCCGCCTTGTTCAAAAGACTCTCTCAGTCTACACTGCACCAAAGCAGTTATCTTCATAATAGTCATAACCAGCACCTGCCTGCAAGTCGCCGGATTGGGCAGTACTGGGCAGTAGTTCGCAGGTACATTGGCCATTTCCGGTACAGAGAACGTTTATAGCCGCACACTCCCAGTGCTGCATACAGGAGATGCTGCATTCAGTAAGACTGCGGACATTCAGCGTAGATATGGGTGAGAGGGATGCTCGAGCACCTGCTCCTACCAGCTGGAACGTGGTTGTGCTTGGAAAACCTGAAATTATTATTATTATTATTATTATTATTATTATTATTATTATTATTATTAACCTTCATTGTGTACATCATTGTAGTTTATGGAGGACGAAATAATAATAATAATAATAATAATAATAATAATAAAATTAAACGATGCCCTTTGTTTTTTTCTCCAGTTTATACTTTTTGAAACTGTATGGAAGCATTTTGTCGGCTTTTGTGGCCTAATTCTTTACCACTGTCAAAAAGGTTATGTTTTTGGTTCCTAAAGTTAGAAAGTTTGTATCTCAATTGGTTTGTCCGAAAGCAGCATTAAGCAAATTGTTATGGATTGGTTTTGATGAAATTTTAAAAACTACATGGACCCAAGTGCAAATGATGTACGAACAAAATCTGGGAGCACAATTTTTAACTTGGGATCCGCCTGTATTGAGAAAGATTTATAAGCTATCATATACCGTGAACCTCCACTTCACATAACTGCAAGGGCAGGTCGTCACTGCCAACTTTAATGATCAAGACATATCGTCCTCTTAGTGGAGACCTACAGGACAGAGACGTGTTCCCAACAGGTGCCACCCCCGGGTAACTGGCGCAGAGTCTGTACTGGGTGAATGATGAAGTACCCACAAAAGAGTATCCAACTCTCACTTCGAAATTAACCAGACGCTCACCTGAAAATGACACGTGACACGATCCCCAACTTAATTGGCAAATGCTGTGATAGTACTTAGATGCCATGCAGCGGCATATTAGACAAATAATAAACCGGTTATGCAAATTGCATGTAGTACATAAATGGAAGGATAAATGAAAACATCTCTATATTTGAGAACGTTGTTACATGTAAATTACCTCCTATATCTTTCTGAACTATTCACTTTTCTCAGTTTATTTTTGCTTCACGCTCTTAGTTAATTTTACATTGTTACATGCATGTACATTAACGAAGCATGGATACCACAATAATCAAAGATAAAATTTACTAGTATTTATGAAACTTCATGCATCAATAGAAGAACGGAAGAGAATATCCTAATGTTTTATTAATTTAAAGTGAACCCCCCCCCACACACACACCCAAATAAATAAATAAATAAGAGGAGAAGAACGCTTACTACAGCATTCGCCTCTGTTTGTTAGTACGACACCAGCCAGTATTGCCGTGGATTCTAAATCCACCAGCCACCAATTCCCCTGGCCATCCTCTGTATGGGAACAGCTGCCTTGTTGCCAGTTGTCGTCATAGTTACCGTCCACAGCGAGACTGGCGTTGTAGGACCCTTCGTACATGTAGGTGGAGCTTTGGTGTGCGGGTTTACCTTTCGCCACATCCCGCGCGCAGCCCCTGCATAGAGGCGCACCTGTCAGGAGTATTAATAATAATAACTATGATAAGAGTACAAATGATTAAGTAATAATCAACCATAACTAAATTGATTAATTATCGTCAAAATCTTATCATTTTTTCCTTATCCTATTTTTTTATTTACATTTAAATCAATTAGTTAATTAATCAATTGTTGGATCATCAGCAAAATCTAATCATTTCTTCTTTTGTCCATTTCTTCCCTATCCTGAACATTTTAAGATATTGACCCATTTGTCACCTAGCTATCCTGAAAATTTTATAGTTAATTATATATTTATTTAATTTATACATCGTCATCAAATCATAATTATTCTTCCTTGGCTCATTTGTGATCTATCAGGTAAATTTCAGGAACATTTATACAGTTAATTGATTAATTGACTGATTTGTTGATTTATTCATTAATTAAAACTTGATAATATCTTCTTCGGGACATTAGTGACATAACTGAACATTTTATCAAAACCCATTGCGCTTTGCGTAATGCTCTCCACAGACAAATGATAACGCAAACGTAACATTTCGGTAATTTTCAGCTACAAGTTGATTGTTGCAATTATAATACCAAAATATTTGCTATTATTTTAAAAGAGATACAAAAGTAGAAAGGATATTTAAAAATGTACATTTTCAAAGGAATTATACAAACAGCTGAGCACAAAAGTCAATTACAGGGTTGCTACTTAATATGGAATATTTTTGATCATTGTTATTTTTGAGTGCTGATTGAAATTTTTTTGGCTTGAATCATTAAAAAAGTATGGCACTGAGTGATAATAACATCCAGTCTTCTGTTGTGAGATATTTTGGTCAATAATATCAAATCTGACATAAGATGCCATTCAAAAGAAAGGAACACCCCCAGAAAACCATATCAACAGTTTGATGTCAGTATAAACTTTAAGATAAGATATTAAAGAAAATGATAGCCTCCGGACAGTTATATGTTACACAGACAAAGAACTCACTACAGTAAATCATGAAAAGTCAGTAATTGCGGGTATGACCTCCAGCAGCCGCTTGCAGCGCCCTCATCCCACATGGCATACCCTGTGACACGTTTTTTAGAGTTTTGGTGGGGATTTCATTCCACACAGTGATATTTGCCTATCGCAGTTTATCACTATTTACCGGCCGAGGACCCTAGCTATTAATTCTGTGAGTTACATCCGCCCACAGATTTGCAATTGGGTTCATATCTGGTGAGTTTGCAGGCCAGGGCAGTTGCTGAACACATTGGTTTTGAAGAAAAACAGTGATTCTGCGGCCTCGATGTGGGGTTGCGCAGTCGTCTCGGTACACAAAGTTGTTCCTGCAGATGACTCTTACCAATCGAAGCATTGTTTGCTGTATAATGTCTCTGTAGGAATCCTGGATGAGGTTGCCTCCTAGAAAAACCAACTGGTTCTGGGCACCGACATGAAATGCTCCCGAAACAGAGACGTTACCATCCCCTGCTTGCACCCTAGGCAGTACACAATCATTGTTTTATGCCCCTCGTACACGTCCGTGGACACGGATTCGATGATCAACCCTAAAAAATCCATATCTGGCCTCATCACTGAAAACGCCGTGATTCCAGTGTTTTGCCTGCAAAAGCACGTGGTCCCCAGCCCATTGCAGACGTTGCTGTATATGACCTGCTGTTAACAGTGGTTTCTCTACTGGCCTTCGTGCAAAATAACCGGCTTGCAGAAATATCTTGTTCACGTGGGACCTTGAAACGGGCGTTTGAAAGACATTCTGCCTCTCTTTTCTGAGGACACTGGTTGTCTTTGTACGACCAGCACGGCGTCCTCTAAGGAGATGGTGATCCTGTCTTCTTGGTGTGATACGCGGATACCCTGGTCGAGGTATTGGAGTAGGTGTCCCTGTTGCAGCATTTCTTTGGAGGACATCACAAACGGTTCCTGATAAATGTTGAATTACCTGGCAATGGCTGTCCGTTTCTGGCCATTTTCTCTGAGAGCAAGAATCCCGTAGTAAGCTGCGTTGCTTAGCTGTCGAACCATATCTTCATTAAGGTACCTGTCAAGTTTCAGAGCGATCCCTTTGTTGCTTCTCTAAACACACCTCAAAGATTGACCAAACCCATGGGTTTTTATACAATGGCAGAAATTGCCGAAAAGACCACCCCTCACATTTCTGACCACAGAACATGCAACTGCATGCACCAATTGTTTCGAGAGTTGTGTGGTAATTAGGTAACACACCTGGCTACGCATGGAGTAACACCTCAGCTTTGGATTTAAAGTAGTTAGAGAGAAATTAAATATTTTGTAGAAAATTTACTCGCCAAAAAAGAATATTCCATATTTAGTGGTAACCCTGTATTAGGTGGACAGAATTACGTTCCTACCGTATATTGTACTTGCTAGAGACTTCCAACATATCAAATTTTGTGGAAATTCTTATTTTCTATCATTTGCACCAAAGACACGTTAGGCACTCCTTATTGCCCGTTTTACCACACGCAGACTTACCAAGAAGTAGTCTTGAAGTAGTCTATATGGCCGCCATACTCTATTATTATCACGGCATCAACGTCTTTGTATGCGTATTTAAATTAAATGCCGACAGACAAATCAAACAGAATGGCCTGTAGTTGCTCAGGGTGGTAAATCGCACGGAGTGAGAGTGCTGGGTAGAAGTCTCGCTGATTTTTGAATATTTATAAGGAAACCTTTATATCCATCTTTCATATTTTCTCAAGTGATGTACACGTATTATGATATAATGAAGCAGGCCCATTGTATCTTGCATATTGGAAACGAACTTTATCAAATACGTGATTAATCGATCATGATAAAAAGGCACATACATTTTGATCATTCAGCTGATCTTGTTTCTTCTCTGTCAAAAGACCGTTAACATTAAGCAAATAGCCAGTTTCTAGTTAATATACGACAAACAGAGTGTTTAAGACACCCGGTAAACCCCCTTTACACAAACAGATTAGTCTTGTGCCTGTTCAATTGTATGGCCAGTTTGCAAGGTCACTTTTTGGAGGTTCAAAGGAGGCAGCTCAGTTTATATAGGGACTGAAGGTGAATAGGATGTGCACGCGCCACCACCACGGTCACCATGTGGGCGGTGCAAAATTTCGAACATGTTCAAAACATTCGTATAAAGTTCGCGTTAAGGTGGATTACAGAAGGCGGGTAGTCATCAAACATTGGTGTGGTTGCTGAAAGGCTGAATAGATTGGATGCTCAATGTTCGGTCAGTTGTCTACACGTAATAGGTGCTATTGTTCTTTTCCGCCATTCAGGGCGATGCTACTGCCACTATTGTACCCACATTGTGTCTTCCTTTGCCGACCACAATTGTCCATTGGACAATGAAGACGTTGATCGCTGTAACTCCTCAAAAATGATTTTCAAACTTGAAAAACGATGGAGACGTCCATTCCATTTTATCTACTCACTTGTTTTACTGCTGTCTTAGTTGTACGTCATTTCACCCAGCTGCACGGGCATTTTTACACATAGGCATTGCAAAGTACATTGGATTTCGTACGTACCCTATATCGTGCAAAAAAGCTCAACTAATCGCTTGCATTATTAACAATGTTTTACTATCGATAATGTTTGTAACCGGCCTTCCAGTTGGTCCATCAATTATTATTTTAATTTATTCATCTATTTATTTATTTATTTTATTTTGCGTTCACTCTGAAGTGTGCTTGTACTCACATTTTGCTTTGCTGAATATTATTGGATTTAGAGTCACAAACCAAACGTTTTTAAGTGTAGTAGAAAATACGATCGCTTCTACAGGTACGTTTAGTGCTACTCTCAAATGTCTGACTCACCTAGAACTGTTATAGTAACGAGCAGCAGGCTTAGCAACACCATACTTTTAAGTAAAATTCTGTAGCAAGAGAATGGCTTTTAAAATGTCCTAGAACAAACAACACCTAAAGCGAGACTGGCGAAAAAAAGCAAAACCGTGGACTGAGTGGATCATTTAGAAGAAACCTTACCCCAATTCCACGCTGAATGTAAACAGTGACACAATATCACGCCTTTTTTAATTGTGCCGTTTAAAATCGAAGGTACCCGTGCTTGTAAAAAACTCAGGTGTTTGCACATTCACTGTGTATTCTGTTGAAACGCATTTATGCTACACGTAATCTGAGAAAACTTCCGTGACTAAATATTAACAACCGGTCGATAACAGCTGGTTGCAATGCTGTAATCGCATGCCAATAAAAAGGCGGGGTATATGCTGTTGTGAGGCCCACAAGACACATATTCAACTTTACTCCGAATATGTGTGTGTGTGTGTGTGTGTGTGTGTCTGATGGACTTGTTTCAAAAAGTTTTATTAAATTCTCGACCATAAAGCAAAATACAGCATGAAACCTAGATGAGATACATGGCAGCTCAGAACAGAGCCATGGGCGTCTAATTAAAAATTAATGTCTTCTTGTACAAATATGAGTCACGTCTCTTTACGTAACAATGCTTTCTATTTCGATATGTTGCCTGCAGCCATAGAAAATGTATAAGTATACATGTAGCATTGTTCTGCGCCATGTTTAACAAAAAAAGACGACAGAAAGACTGTAATCGGGCATAGCGAAGAATGTTGAAATACACGCTACAACAGAACGTTGTACAAATGTCAAAGGGTATACGCTTAAATTATTTTGGTTTTCTACAACATATTATAGCATGATCATTCATTTGCAGTGCCCGATCATGTTTCGTGCATTAATGACGAGACTTTGACTCATGACTACACAATAAATTTAAAAAAAAAAAACATTTTTTAAAATAGATACATATGAATAAAAGCAAATTCGGTTACCTGTATGTAATTATGAGCGTTACCATTTTAAAGTGGCCTTGTTTCTTCAAATGCAATACCGACAAATGGGTACCTGGATATTCTGCAAAAGGGCAGAGGTGGGTTTATCATATGAGTTTGCATCAATATACTGCAGCAACAATGCTGCAAACTAAAAGTTTGTAGTAATGATTTTGCAGGGGTTTTGAAAGAAAAATATTATTGCTTCTAATTTGCAGCCATATTGCAGCAAATTACACGAATTGATTGCAGTTAGCAGCAATTTTTCAGGCCTGAAATGCTACTCAGGGAAGCTAATCTGTTTGTAAGCTGGGGTGACTTCATTCACGTTTCATTTACCTATTGTTTACAAAGGTGGGGCAACAATGGAAATCATCCTAATTACGCTAAAATGAGGCTGGCGACAATAAACAGCATATGAGGTTAACTTTATTGCGATAAGACTTAAACTTTGTCTCAGAAATCAGTACAAAAAGTATCTCACAAATCATGGTGAATACATTAAGTTAATTGCTGTGCATAAGAAAGCAATTCTATTAAGAGAAAAACAACAACGAAAGTATTCCTTAATAAGCTACATGTATGTCACATTTTCATTTGTTGGCCCTACTTCATATCAACCAATGTACATGTTGCGTCACTTTCCGAGCATCAAAGAGGACTTGTGTCTGATTGCATTGGTGCAAATGACGTATTCTAGAACATTGTTTGTGTGCCAGATCCAGCTGATAGTAAACACTGCAAAACCACGCGTGTTTACTGTAAGGCAACTGAAGTATCGGTTTATGATATAGAAATGTTGCAGGAAATGTGCTCATTTAATTTTTTAGATATGATATGTTATTGATGGTAACTCTCACCACAATTATGCATCAGACCAAAAGAACTACAGGTAAGAGGAACATACTAATATGTATGCGTAATGGGATTTAAAAAACACACATTGTCCGGTACAGCAAATCATGGAGTTACCACGCAGCCAATGAATCTTTGGTTGCATCAGAGGTCTCGGATGGGTTAATTTAACTTCTCACTTTTTATAAGCATGGAACATCGCATATTTATGTCCCAGCTATCACAATCGACAGTCCAGGCGCCGTATTTCATCCTGCACAACGCAAGTCCCCAACATGATCTAAACATCACTGTTGAAGTACATGATATAGGCCTACATGAGGCTTTGTTTTGTACGGCATCTGTGGTCCAGCGAGAGCGTGTTGACCCGTTGTAATTAGGTGTCATTAACAGCAGGATATATCAGCCAAAAGATCACCATTATTGGTTGCTGCGACATGATAATAGCTAATAAACAACAACATGATACAAAAAAAAAAGAAGACCGCCTCTCCTTCGGGAAGCTACCAGGAGGTAATGCGAATAAACCGAATTTTCCACCTTTTAAGAACATTTTTTTTAACTGGAACCCTCTTCACATAGTTAACCAGATGCATCTTATTCAGAAGTGAAATTCAATTTATGCAACTTGTGCTTATAGTCAGCGGTGGCGTCAAGACATTTGTACTTATGTACCTAGCCTTGAGTCCCGTAGTATTGATGAAGCGGATTTTATAAGGCGTACTTAACAAAATACGACTCCAGTACATACAAAAAATTCATACAACAAAACTGATATTCAAGAGGGTTTTAACAAGCCCTCCTCTGTCTCTTGTCAACAGTGTTCCCCACGTTTTTCAGTCCACAATACTTGTTAATGATATTAAATCCACACTGTTAGAATTTACATAAAAATAATTGATGAAAGTCGAACTCAATTCTTCGGAAAGAAATTATTTTAAACACTGACATCGTGCCTCAGGTTTGCTTATCATCACCGTATTTCTACATATTTACAGAGAGTTTACTTAAAAACTGAGAGACAAAACAAAACGCCCCTTCATCTCGGGCCTATTTAATCTAACGTGCCATTCTCATCATCGCTTTGGTCGATTGCTTTTCATTTGGTGTCCTGCTATTCTGCATTGAGTATGGACTCAACGTATGTGTTTTGTTTATGAACCTTGAAGTGAGAGATACATTATTTATCAGTTCAATTCTAATCCTTCACCTTGGTTTTATCGAAGTTATCGATTCAGTACATCAGCGTTTGCCTTGTTTTACCCTTTTCTTATTTAGCTGTAAGTTTCTTCAGTAAATATTATCTTTTCTTCCACTTTGTTCTGCTATTATTTGAAATTTGAATATCTTAGAAAGATATCACAATATCTTATCCTTCCTCGTTACAGGCAACAGGAAGCGTTAGGCCTTTAAGTTCTGTACCTTTTTTACACTGGAGGTTTCTGCAAATTCTGGTTATCACCAAATATACGTGTATATGTACCATAACTAAAACCGTTGAGATAAGCACGATCTGTTATCCAGTTTTCGGGTGGTAAATTTGTAATTTTAACCGCTATGAGTGAATCTCCAGGCTCTATAGATGTCAGAAAAACGAGTTCCTATAACTGAGGTATGATCTGAAAAGCGGATTGTTATTGTGGATTTTTATTGCTTGGACGGATTTTGATGAGGAAAAACTCATTGATGATTTTACCAGGAAAATCAATGCTTATTGCACAGGGTATATCAGTAACGGTCAAGGCCAACAGACGTTCATGTAACATTTTCGATCCGAACCAGTAAAGGTAAAGGCTTTTTGAAAAGGATCGGTTATCGTGGTTGTTTTCACTTTTGATTGTAGTCAAGGACAATTATTTCCCTTTAAGCTTTTCTTTTAATTTTATCCATATAGTTTAAGATATATCCATTGCTATCACATTCTGATATGTTTTCCAACTATTTATTTATCCCTTAACAATGCAAATACGAGTGAGAGTAATTAAAATTAACCAGATTAAAGCTACTCCAGCTGTTGCTGGTAAAGCACAGTTTATGACCCATTATAACAATAAATAATATTAAATCAATATCAATAGTGAATTACCTGACAAAAGTACGCATATTATGGATCAATAAACAGTTTTAGGGAAGGTTAGTGAATATACTCGTGTCTCACGTAAATTACCACGATCATCAACACACATGCCACCAAAATGTACCATTTGCATTTAATAAAACATTTTGCACAAAAAAAGTGATTCCGCCTTGTTAATTAGACTACATCTCGGTCTACACTGCACCCAAGCAGCTATCTTCATAATAGTCATAACCTGTGTCTGCCTGCAAGTCGCCAGATTGGGCAGTGCTAGGCAGTAGTTCACAGGTACATTGGTCATTTCCGATACAGAGAACGTTTATAGCTGCACACTTCCAGTGCTGCATACAGGAGATGCTGCATTCAGTAAGACTGATGAAATTAAGCGTGGATATGGGAACAAGGGATGCACGGGCACCTGCTGCTACCAACTTGTACCTTGCTGTGCTTGAAATACCTGGAATTATTATATATTATTATTATTATTTCTTACTTTGTAAAATACATAACCTTCATGATGTACTGTAGTTCATGTGATAACGACATAATAATAATAATAATAATAATAATAATAATAATAATAATAATAATTATTATTATTATTATTATTATTATTATTATTATTAAAACTATGAATAGCCATCGCATATCCCAGCGCTTCAAAGGGTTATAAAGGGCACAGAAAATATCCGATGAAATATCATTTTTCGGGTAAAATGAAACGATATCCTTTGGTATTTCTCTAGGATATACCTTTTGATACTACATGTATATGAAAACATTTAGTCGGCTTTTGTGTCCTTATCTTTTACCACCGCCAGGAAGATTATGTTTTGATTCCTGTAGTTAATTTGTTTCGAAGTTTGTTCTTTTGTAACATTAGCAAAATATTATAGATTGGTTTTCAGAAACTGTCCAGAAGGTGGACCAAAGAACAAATGATGTACATGTAGTAACAAAATCTGGGGGCATAACTTAATTCTTTACTTGGAATCCGCCTGTTTTGGGAAAGATTTTAAGCATATATGTACCGTGAACCTCCACTTCACATAACTGCAAGGGCAGGTCGTCACTGCCAACTTTAATGATCAAAACATATCGTCCTCTCAGTGGTGTCCTACAGGACAGAGACGTGTTTCCCTTAGGTGCCACCCCCGGGTAACTGGCGCAGAGCTTGTACTGGGTGAATGATGAAGTACCGACAAAAGAGTATCCAACTCTCACTTCGAAATTAACCAGACGCTCACCTGAAAATGACAAGTGGCACGATCCCCAACTTGGCATATACTGTGATAGTACTTTGATGCCGTGCAGCGTTATATACAGACTTGATATTTAATATGGAATAATTTTATCCAAATCATTTTTCATCAGTTTTTTCCTATTTCGCTGACTGATTATTAAAAATAAGGATTAAAATAGTGTTTTAATGATTTTTAATTATCTCTTTGATATCATTGTGACATCAGTTCATTAATGGAATTCGCCAGAGAAGCAAACAAAAACACATTGCCTATTCTATGTCATACGACAGCAATTAAAAGAGATATTTTGGATCTCCATATTTTCTAAATTATTTTCTGTAAAAGAGTAACATGTCTCACAAAGAACCCCATGTCAGTGTCTAGTCACGGTAACGGTCGCTGTAACGCTTGACCTCTTCTGTCTGCTACCTGCGCTCCCCTTGGGTTAGGTTTTAAGAGTTCAATCTGGAATAACATTCCAGGCATCGGTCAAAATCTGGTCAATTAGGTCCAGTTTTGTTGTACGACATTAGGCCATTGATTCGGCGAGTAAAGGCCTACCCACATATTGTCTATGTGGTTCAAATATGGCGATTTTGATTACCAAGGTAGCTGCTCATCCTCTTGGTTCTGTAAGTAACCTGCTATTAAAAGTGCTCTGTGTATATCGGCAATTACACTGTGCAACCTGAAATTGTTCCTAAGGTGTCCCCTTTCAAATGATAGTCAAGTGGTTCCCAGACTATTCCTTTATTTGATCTGGTTCAGGTTTTCGTGGATGACCATCATTGGTGTTTTGGCACCAATGTGGTATCCACTCCAATTACTGACGTTGTTAATGACCTTAGTCACTTTAGACGCGGCACACGCTTAGTCGTTGGCCTCTTCTAGATGTCTGTAAACTTTGTTTTGACTAGTTGAGCGGTACAGGTGACATCTGAAAGAAAGCCACGAGATTTCAGTGTTCAACTCAGAAACGGCCAAGGTCCCCAATTCATTAGACAAACATACAACGATGTATTGCTGTTTAAAGTGGGTTCCCCTGAGGTCGTCTGGTATTTCCCAACCAGCTAAAACCATATTGGTGTTCGCTAAGGGCCTTGAAAATGCGTTTTGGTTACAATTCACCCCTCATTCTGAACGGACTGGGTGGTTTTTGTTTAATTGCAACAGCATATCCCGACAGACAGTGGGTCATGTATCCTGGTGGTAAGATTTCGATACATTGGGTGTGGCTTCTGTGTAGGTACATCAGTCTGGTCAGTGTAGACAGACAGAAGAGGTCAGTGAATGTATTACTCTATAAAACTGTGCGAGCCGTTTCGTCTGGCGCAATTATCTGTCTGGCAATGTCTGACTTTTTCGCGCCATTCTGCCACAGATTAACAAATTTGCAGAGTACTGCATAGCTCATTTTACACCTTGCAAAACCGACCACTTGCATGCAAAGTTTCAAATTCTTCAATGCAGTAGTTGCCGACATATTGATACTTTTTTGACAAAACCATGCCTTGCCAAAGCCAAGCTTTGACCTGACCAAAGGAGCACTACCCAATTAAATCACTGCATATTACATAATGCAGCAGCGCAACAAACCTGGCATTCAGTTAATTGGAAGCGACACACCTGACTACACACTTCTCCATTCACATGTCTTATATGAGATCGGAGTTTTTTGAAAAAAGAATCCATTTTTACCTAGGCATACCTTCGAAACTGAAATATTCCATATTAAATGTCAAGTCTGTATTAGACAAATGATAAACCAGTTATGCAAATTGCATGTGGTACATGCATGCAAGGATAAATGATAACATCTCCATATTTGAGAACGTTGTCACATGTAAAGCACTTCGCATACCTTTCAGGGCTTTTTACTTAATTCTCAATTTAAATAATTTTATATTTGTTTCACGGTCTTAGTTAATTTAACACTGTTACATGCATGTACATGAACGAAGCGTGGTTACCACCAGAATCAATGAATATACATGTATATTGCATTGAAAGTGAATGTAAAGTAATGCTACTGTCACTAGTATTCACGAAACATCAAACATCCGATGTTGCAAAAATACGCATTTTATCAATTTATAATGAATCAAACGAAAAAAAAAGCAGGAGAAGGAAACTTACTGCAGCAGTCGCCTCTGTTTGTAACGGTAACACCTGCCACATTTGCCGTAGTTTCTAAATCCACAAGCCACCAATTCCCCTGGCCATACTCTGTATGGGCGCAGCTGCCTTGACGCCAGATGTCGTCATAGTTACCGTCCACAGCGAGAATGGCATGTGAGCTCGAGGACACTGGGTAGGTGGAGCTTTGGTACGCAGGTTTACCTTTGGCCAAATCCTGGGAGCAACCTCTGCATAGTAGTGCACCTGTCGGAAGTAGTAATCATAACTAATAAAACAAATCACATGGTAAAGTAATAAATAACCAAAACTTAAATAAACAATCATGATTAAAATCTAATCGTTTTTGGTCAATTTTTTTACCTTTCCTGAAATTTCCATCAAATTTGGTTCATAATAAATGAATTAATTAATTAATCAATAACACCAAGTCTATATCTGTTGCATTTGAAATACCAAAATAAATTCATATTATTCTAAGAAAGGTACAAAAGTAATGGGGGAATTTAAAATAATGCACATTTTCAAATAAATAATACAAAGGGCTGGGCCGGGCACACAAGTCAATTATCAGGTGGACACAATTACGTTATTATGTTGTAGCTTAATTGCTGGAGAGTTTCAGTACATCAAATTAAGACGAAAATATTTTCTATCACTTGCACCAAAGACACATAAAGCACACCTTACCACCAGCTTTACCACACGCAGACTTACCAAGAACTGTAACAGTAACTCCGGCTTGAAGCAGTCTCAGAACCGCCATACTTTCTTGCTGTCACTACAGCACCGTATTTGTATGCGTGTTTGAATTGAAATGCCGACAGACAAATAAATATAATGATTTGTAGTTGCTCTGGGCGGTGAATCAAATGAAATGGATTGTGAGAGCTGGGCAGAAGGATAGCTGTTATTTGATTATTTATAAGGGTGCCTTTTAATCCATCTTTCATAGTTTCCCAACTGATATATTATGGTATCTTGAAGCAGGTCTATTTTATGTTGCATGGAGTCGAACCTCATTAAATGTAATCTAATATCAAAAGCGTGATGAATCGGTCGCTTTCCATGTAGGCACACACGTTTTAATCAATGGACACACCTTGCTCCGTCTCTGTCAAATGACCGTTTACAATGAGTAAATTGTCAGTCTCTTGTTTATATGCGTCATACAGCGTCTGTAAGACCCCCGCTGAACCCCCCTTTACACCAGGCCCCACTTTCATCAACATCAGATAGCATTATCCTATAGATAACACTATCCATTGGCTACTAGTTTATCCAATGGATAGTTATCCTGAGGAAAGATGCCGTTTTTAATCATTGGAAAGAAATATCAGATACAAATATAAGTATATCTAGCGTTTAGAAAACATTTCTTTACCTACAAGAAAACTGACTAGATGATTAATAATAATAAAAAAAAACAGCTGAGTGGAAAATTTAGATTCAACCTTACTTCAATTTCACACTCAGTGTAAATAGTGAAACAATATCACGACTTTTTTTATATTGTGCCGTTTGGAATCGAAGGCACTGGTGCTTGTGAAAAATTCAGGCCTTGGCACATTCTCACTGTGTATTCTGTTGAAACGCGTTTATACTGACGTTGGTTTTGTACGTAATCTGAGAAACCTATATACTTTCGTGACCATATGTGAATTAGTTGTCCATAACAGCCGGATTACAATGCCGTAATTGCAAATAAAAAAGGAGATTATATGCTGTAGTGAGGCCCACAATATAAATATTAATCTTTATTCCGCGCAAGTGTGTGTGTGTATGTGTGTGTGACTTGTGTCAGCTAGGTTTAATTTTTTTTTTATATAAATTCTCGATCATGAAACAGTATAAAACATGAAACTTTGATGTGATACATGTCAGCTCAAAACAGAACCATGGGCGACTAATTAAAAATTGAAGGCACCTTGTAGGAATATGAGTTACGCCTCTTTACGTAACAATGCTGTTTTTCTATTTATATCTGTTGCCTGCGTTTAACAAAAAGGACGACCGAAAGACTGAAATCGGTCACAGCGAAGAATTAATGCTTGAATACACGCTACAGCAGAGCGTTTAACAACTGTCGACGACTATTCTTGGTGTATTTTGGTTTTCTTCAACATGATCATTCATTTGCAGTGTCCGAGAAATAGACATACATTAATGACGAAACTTTGACTCAATTAATAAACGCGCCGCCACGACTACACAATAAATAAAGAATAAAAAAAAAAATATATATATATATATATATATATATATATATATATATATATATATATATATATATATATATATATATATATATTTGTGTGTGTGTGTGTGTGTGTGTGTATGTGTGTGTAAGTGTGTGTGTGTGTGATAAAAAGAAATAAAAACAGCAAAATAACTGCTGCTTTTATAGCTTTTTATCACACACACACACACACACACACACACACACACACATATATATACTCGTACAGGAAAAACACTTTTACTTTCAACATATACATAAAAGAGCAAATTTGGTTAGAAAGGTAGCAGGTGCAGCAAATCATTGAGTTACCACGCAGTCAATGAATCTCTGGTTGCATCAGAGATCTCGGATGAGTTAATTTAACTTCTAACTATATAAGAACTATATATGGAACATCGCATAATTATGTTCCAGCTATCACAATCGACACTCCAACTGCCGTATTTTATCCTGCGCAACGCCAGCCGACAACATGATCTAAACAAAACTGTTGAAGTTCATGATGTAGGCCTACATGAGGATTTGTTTTGTATCTATGGTCAAGCGAGGGTGTGTTGACCCGCTGTAATTAGGTGCCATTAACAGCAGGATATATCAGCCAAAAGATCACCATTATTGGTTGCGGCGACATGATAATAGCTAAAAAAAACTACTACAAAATACAAAAACGAAGACCGCCTCTTCTTGGGGATGCTACCATTTGATAATGCTCGGGCCGAATTTACCACCTTTTAAGAACATTTTTTTTTATCTGGAACCCTCTTCAGATAGTTAACCAGATGCATCTTATTCAGAAGAGATATTCAATTTATCCAACTTATGCTTATAGTCAGGGGTGGCGTCTAGACACTTGTAGGCTACTTATGTACCTAGCCTTGAATCCCGGAGTATTGATAAAGTGGATTTTATAAGACGTATTCAACATAGTACAAAACACGACTCCAGTACATACAAAATCATACAACAAATCTGATATTCAAGAGGGTTTAAACAAGCCCTCCTCTGTCTCTTGTCAACAACGTTCCCAACATGGCACGTTTTTCAGTCCGCAATACTTGTTAATGATATTGAATCCACACTGTTAGAATTTACATAAAAAAATCGATGAAAGTCGAACTCAATTCTTCGGAAAGAAATTCTTTTAAACACTGACATCGTGCCTCGGGTTTGCTTATTGTCACCGTGTTTCTACTTATTTACAGAGAGTTTACTTAAAAACTGAGAGACAAAACAAAACGCCCCTTCATCTCGGGCCTATTTAATCTAACGTGCCATTCTCATCATCGCTTTGGTCGATTGCTTTTCATTTGGTGTCCTGCTATTCTGTATTGAGTATGGACTCAACGACTGTGTTATGTTTATGAACCTTGAAGTGAGAGATACATTATTTATCAGTTCAATTCTTATCCTTCACCTTGGTTTTGTCGAGGGTATCGATTCAGTACATCAGCGTTTGTCTTGTTTTACCCTTTCCTTATTTAGCTGTAAGTTTCCTTAGTAAATATTATCTTTTCTTCAACTTTGTTCTGCTATTATTTGAATTTTGTATATTTTAGAAAGATGTCACAATATCTTATCCTCCCTCGTTACAGGCACACAGTAAGCGTTAGGCCTTTACATTTTTTTTTCACTGGAGTTTTCTGCAAATTCTGGTTATCAACAAATATACGTGTACATGTACCATAAGTAAAACCGTTGAGATAAGCACGATCTGTTATCCAGTTTTCGGGTGGTAGATTTGTAATTTTTGTATTTGCATTTAATAAAACATTCTGAACACACCCAAAAAGTGATTCCGCCTTGTTAATTAGACTACATCTCGGTGAACACTGCACCTGAACAGTTCTCTTCGTAATAGTCATAACCAGTACCTGCCTGCAAGTTGCCGGATTGGGCAGTACTGGGCAATAGTTCACAGGTACATTGATCATTTCCGATGCAGAGAACGTTTATAGCTACACACTCCCAGTTCTGCAAACAGGACATGCTGCATTCAGCACGACTGATGAAATTCAGCGTGGATATGGGCACAAGGGATGCACGGGCACCTGCTGCTACCAACTTGTACCTTGCTGTGCTTGAAATACCTGGAATTATCGTATTATTATTATTATTATTATTATTATTATTATTATTATTATTTCTTACTTTGTAAAATACATAACCTTTATGCTGTAATGTAGTTAATGTGAGGACTACATACTTATTATTATTATTATTATTATTATTATTATTATTATTATTATTATTATTAAAACTAGATGGTGTCTATGAATAGCCATAGCATATCCCAGCACTTCAAAGGGTTATATAAAGGGCCCATTTTCGATGAAATATCATTTTTCGGGTAAAATGAAACGATGCCCTTTGGTATTTCTCTATGATATACCTTTTGATACTATATGAAAGCATTTGGTCGGCTTTGTGTCCTTATTTTTTACCACCGCCAAGAAGATTATGTTTTGATTCCTGTAGTTAGTTTGTTTCGAAGTTTGTTCTTTTGCAACATTAAGCAAAATGTTATAGATTGGTTTTCAGAAACTGTCCAGAGGGTAGACCAAAGAACAAATGATGTACATGTACGAACAAAACCTGGGAGCATAACATAATTCTTAACTTGGGATCCGCCTGTTTAGGAAAAGGCTTTAAACACATATGTACCGTGAACCTCCACTTCACATAACTGCAAGGCCAGGTCGTCACTGCCAACTTTAATGATCAAGACATATCGTCCTCATAGTGGAGACCCACAGGACAGAGACGTGTTCCCAACAGGTGCCACCCCCGGGTAACTGGCGCAGAGCTTGTACTGGGTGAATGATGAAGTACCGACAAAAGAGTAGCCAACTCTCACTTCGAAATTAACCAGACGATCATCTGAAAATGACAAGTGACATGATCCCCAACTTGGCATATGCTGTGATAGTACTTAGATGCCATGCATCGTCATATATATTAGACAAATAATAAACCAGTTATGCAAATTGCGGCCATTTTTACATGTATCCAAGGATAAATGAAAACATCTCCATATTTGAGAGCGTTGTCACAAGTAAAGCACCTCGCATACATTTAATTTATTTTATATTTGTTTCACGCTCTTAGTTAATTTAACACTGTTACATGCATGTACATGTACGAAGCGTGGTTATCACCAGAATCAATGAATATATATTGCATTGAAATTGAATGTAAAGTAATGCAAGTTACTAGTATTTATGAAACTTCAAACATCAGCTGTTGCAAAAAGACTGAAGTGTTTTATAAATGAATCAAAAACAAAAAAAAAAAAAAGAGGAGAAGAAAACTTACTACAGCAGTCGCCTCTGTTTGTTATGGTAGCACCTGCCACATTTGCCGTAGTTTCTAAATCCACCAGCCACCAATTCCCCAGGCCACGCTCTGTATGGGTGCAGCTGCCTTGATGCCAGTTGTCGTCATAGTTATCGTCTACAGCGCGAATGGCATCGGACTCTCTGAAGGTGGAGCTTTGGTACGCGGGTTTACCTTTAGCCAAATCCTGCGACCAACCTCTGCATAGTGGCGCAACTGTCGGGAGTTAGAATAATAACTAATAAAACAAAACACATGGTAAAGTAATAATTAACCATAACTTAATTAAACAATCATAATCAAAATCTAATCGTTTTTGGTCCATCTTTTACCTTTCCTGAAATTTCCATCAACGTTTGTTAATAATTGATTAATTAATTAATTAATTAAGAACACCAGGTCTTTATCCGTTGCATCTCAAATACCAAATTTAAATCCTATCATTCTAAAAGAGGTACAAAAGTAATGGGTGCATTAAAAATAATGCACATTTCAAATAAATGATACAAACAGCTGGACTGGGCACACAAGTTCATTATTAGGTGGACACAATTACGTTATTATATTGTGGCTTAATTGCTGGAGAGTTTCAGCATATCAAATTAAGACAATATTTTCAATCACTTGCACCAAAGACACGTAAAGCACTCCTTATTACCCGCTTTACCACACGCAGACTTACTAAGAACTGTAACAGTGACTCCGGCTTGAAGTAGTCTGAGAACCCCCATACTTTCTTGTTATCACGACAGCAGCGTCTTTGTATGTGTATTTGAATTGAAATGCCGACAGACAAACCAAATATAATGATTTATAGTTGCTCTGGGTGGTGAATCAATTGAAATGCATTGAGAGAGCTGGGCAGAAGGGTCGCTATTATTTGAATATTTATAAGGGCGCCTTTTAATCCATCTTTCACAGTTTCCCAACTGATATATTATGGTATCTTAAAGCAGGTCTATTCTATGTTGCATGGAATCGAACCTCATAAATGTACATGTAACTTAATATCAAATGTGTGATTAATTCGTCACTTTCCATGTAGGCACCCACATTTTCATCAATGAGCAGACCTTGCTCCTTCTCTGTCAAATGGCCGTTTACAATGAATAAATTGTCAGTTTCTTGTTTATATGGGTCATACAGCGTCTGTAAGACCCCGCTGAACCCCCCTTTACACCAGGGCCCACTTTCGTCAACATCAGATAGCATTATCCTATAGATAACACTATCCATTGGCTAATATCTTATCCAATGGATAGTTATCCTGAGGAAAGATGCCGTTTTTAACCATTGGAAAAAAAATATCAGAGACAAATATACAGGTAAGTATATCTAGCGTTTAGAAAACATTACTTTACCTACAAGAAAACTGACTAGATGATAACAAAAAAAAAAAAAAAAAAAAGAAAAAAAAAAAAACAAAAAAAAACAGCTGAGTGGAAAATTTAGATACAATTTCACACTCAGTGTAAATGGTGAAACAATATCACGACTTTTTTTAAATTGTGCCGTTTGGAATCGAAGGCACTGGTGCTTGTAATAAATTCAGGCCTTTGCACATTCTCACTGCCGTTTGTTTTGTACGTAATCTGAGAAACCTATATACTTTCGTGACCGGATTACAATGCCGTAATTGCAAATAAAAAAGGAGATTATATGCTGTAGTGAGGCCCACAATATAAATATTAATCTTTATTCCGCGCAAGTGTGTGTGTGTATGTGTGTGTGACTTGTGTCAGCTAGGTTTAATTTTTTTTTAATATAAATTCTCGATCATGAAACAGTATAAAACATGAAACTTTGATGTGATACATGTCAGCTCAAAACAGAACCATGGGCGACTAATTAAAAATTGAAGACACCTTGTAGGAATATGAGTTACGCCTCTTTACGTAACAATGCTGTTTATTAATATATTAATATATTTTATTCTTTATTTATTGTGTAGTCGTGGCGGCGCGTTTATTAATTGAGTCAAAGTTTCGTCATTAATGTATGTCTATTTCTCGGACACTGCAAATGAATGATCATGTTGAAGAAAACCAAAATACACCAAGAATAGTCGTCGACATTTGTTAAACGCTCTGCTGTAGCGTGTATTCAAGCATTAATTCTTCGCTGTGACCGATTTCAGTCTTTCGGTCGTCCTTATATATATATATATATTTGTGTGTGTGTGTATGTGTGTGTAAGTGTGTGTGTGTGATAAAAAGAAATAAAAACAGCAAAATAACTGCTGCTTTTATAGCTTTTTATCACACACACACACACACACGCACACACACACATATATACTCGTACAGGAAAAACACTTTTACTTTCAACATATACATAAAAGAGCAAATTTGGTTAGAAAGGTAGCAGGTGCAGCAAATCATTGAGTTACCACGCAGCCAATGAATCTCTAGTTGCATCAGAGATCTCGGATGAGTTAATTTAACTTCTAACTATATAAGAACTATATATGGAACATCGCATAATTATGTTCCAGCTATCACAATCGACACTCCAACTGCCGTATTTTATCCTGCGCAACGCCAGCCCCAACATGATCTAAACAATACTGTTGAGGTTCATGATGTAGGCCTACATGAGGATTTGTTTTGTATCTATGGTCAAGCGAGGGTGTGTTGACCCGCTGTAATTAGGTGCCATTAACAGCAGGATATATCAGCCAAAAGATCACCATTATTGGTTGCGGCGACATGATAATAGCTAAAAAAACTACTACAAAATACAAAAACGAAGACCGCCTCTTCTTGGGGATGCTACCATTAGATAATGCTCGGGCCGAATTTACCACCTTTTAAGAACATTTTTTTTATCTGGAACCCTCTTCAGATAGTTAACCAGATGCATCTTATTCAGAAGAGATATTCAATTTATCCAACTTGTACTTATAGTCAGGGGTGGCGTCTAGACACTTGTAGGCTACTTATGTACCTAGCCTTGAATCCCGGAGTATTGATAAAGTGGATTTTATAAGACGTAATCAACATAGTACAAAACACGACTCCAGTACATACAAAATCATACAACAAATCTGATATTCAAGAGGGTTTAAACAAGCCCTCCTCTGTCTCTTGTCAACAACGTTCCCAACATGGCACGTTTTTCAGTCCGCAATACTTGTTAATGATATTGAATCCACACTGTTAGAATTTACATAAAAAAATCGATGAAAGTCGAACTCAATTCTTCGGAAAGAAATTCTTTTAAACACTGACATCGTGCCTCGGGTTTGCTTATTGTCACCGTGTTTCTACATATTTACAGAGAGTTTACTTAAAAACCGGGGGGAAAAAACAAAACGCCCCCTCATCTGGGGCCTATATAATCTAACGTGCCATTCTCATCATCGCTGTGGTCGATTGCTTTTCATTTGGTATCCTGCTATTCTGTAATGAATATGGACTCAACGTATGTGTTTTGTTTATGAACCTTGAAGTGAGAGATACATTATTCATCAGTTCAATTCTTATCCTTCACCTTGGTTTTGTCGAGGATATCGATTCAGTACATCAGCGTTTGCCCTGTTTTACCCTTTCCTTATTTAGCTGTAAGTTTCTTCAGTAAATATTATCTTTTTTCCACTTTGTTCTGCTATTATTTGAATTTTGTATATTTTAGAAAGATGTCACAATATCTTATCCTCCCTCGTTAGTAAGCGTTAGGCCTTTACACTTTTTTTCACTGGAGGTTTCTGCAAATTCTGGTTATCACCAAATATACGTGTATGTGTACCATAACTAAAACCGTTGAGATAAGCACGATCTGTTATCCAGTTTTCGGGTGGTTAATTTGTAATTTTTGTATTTGCACTTAATAAAAAAATTTGAACACACCCAAAAGGTGATTCCGCCTTGTTAATTAGACTACATCTCGGTGAACACTGCACCTGAACAGTTCTCTTCATAATAGTTATAACCAGTACCTGCCTGCAAGTTGCCGGATTGGGCAGTACTGGGCAGTAGTTCACAGGTACATTGACCATTTCCGACGCAGAGAACGTTTATAGCTACACACTCCCAGTTCTGCAAACAGGACATGCTGCATTCGGCACGACTGATGAAATTCAGCGTGGATATGGGTGCAAGGGATGCACGGGCACCTGCTGCTACCAACTTGTACCTTGCTGTGCTTGAAATACCTGGAATTATTATTATTATTAGTAGTAGTAGTATTTATGACTATCGTTATTATTATCACTTTGTAAAATACATAGCCTTGATTCTGTAAATAACTGTAGTTCAGGTGAGGACGACATAATAATAATAATAATAATAATAATAATAATAATAATAATAATAATAATAATAAGTGATAGATACAATACGAGTCGCCGAGCTGTACGTGAAATATTACGAGTGTATTGGCGAGCCGCAGGCGAGACAATACACGAGTAATTTTCACGTATCTGGCTTAAACCACGGCCTCTGATTGGCTACTACACTAGTAGTGCAACAGACCGTGGAACGCACTCGTACATGACGTGCTTGTATGTCGAATACAGCACGGCCGAGTCTTTTGTTCTACGCGCTAGCCGTGGTTTAATAATACTTATTATTATTATTATTATTATTATAACTATTATAACTTCAAAGGATTACGTAAAGAGCCCAGAAAATATGCGTTCAAATATCATTTTTCGGGTAAAATGAAACGATGCCCTTTGGTATTTCTCTAGGATGTACATTTCGATACTATATGGAGAAGCAGTACACGACGGGCTGCACAGAATGGGCGAACCACATCAATCAACAGCTGGAAAGGGGAGCGCACAAAGTCAGGGCCAGGGTAGACTTTAAAGGATGCCCTGGTCACGAAGCTCTCACCTCACAGCTGATTGAAATCCAGGACAAGGCGTCAGAAGCAATCAGACGCACCATAGAACTTCACGTAGAGGACTTCGTGAAAAAAGCCAAGGAGAACCACGAAGAGGCCCTAGCCCGCGAATCCAAGGCAGAGGACTTCTTCAAGATACACGGGACATACGAAATTAATGCTAGCCCTCAACCGACTCCAAACACCTACCCAGATCTTCTAGAACAGGTCCGCACCCTACTCCTCACAATGAAAGCCAAAAAGAGAAAGATCGTCACTTCCACAAAAGCAAAACGCCGCACAGCTGCCACCCTGAAACGGCTCAAATGAACGAGCAGCACCATATCTTAAAACAGCCCTTTTCAGGGCTACTCACATGCTCAGGAAAAGCTATACCAAAATGTTCAAACAAGAAATGAATAAACAACCAGCAAATAAAAGCACTCTTTTGTCTTTTCCCAGAGGGCGAGAAACCCTCTTTATACTTTGAAAGAAACGCCCAAAAAAAAAGCATAAAGCCCAAGTAAAAGCTCATATATTAAAACCATTAGAAAATAAACAAGTCAGAGAATACTCGCCCGGCTTCAACACCACCTGGGTCTTATTAACTGAAGGAAAAAGAATCACATCTGCTGTACCGTCTATCTCAAACCTTATTAAAAGCTGCGAGCTATTGGGATGAAAATAACAAGCTCTTTGACCGTATACAAAGCAACAGAGGCTCCCCTAATATCAATACCACCCCCCGAGGACTAGGGGATAACCTCACACCTCAAATCCTAACCTCCTAATGAATTTCATCTAATCAGAAAAGACCATGTGGGTCGACCAATCAACGGACGCCCTAGACTATATAAAAACCAGAGGACAACCTGCAAAATCAGTTCTACCTCGACCATTGAGCAATCAACACGTCGTTGTCAGAACTCCTTGGCTCACAATAGTGACACGCAGGTGACTGTCCTTACCACCTTACTGTGCCGCTATCAGTTAGCAACACCACCACTTAAGCGAGATACTTTCGTGGTTTCACTGTGATCTGCCTAGCAGATACACACATACAAAGCGAGACACCTTTGTAAGGACGAGACGTCCTCGCACACAAGTGCACGTACAATCTGCGAAAGCAGACACACACTCACTAAAGACACGAGACACCTTTGATGAAAACCGGGTTCTCTCCACCTGGAGAAAACCACCTGCTGCTATACAGCATTGACCACCCCCTCACGCACACTTAAACCTTTTTTTCCCTTTTTTCTGTCGGACTCTGCAGCTGATAAAGGTCACTTGTTGACTGAAAAGCGCTTTCTGCAACCAGTCCCCCCCCTCCAGGATGTACGACCCGTACAACCTTTCTCTGGTCACTTTCATACAGAGGTGAGACGCCTCTTTCTACACCACGCTGAGGTGAGACGCCTCATGCAGTACGCTGTACACAGCTACGCACACACTCTCCATCAGATATAGCTTTAATCTGATATATCAAATCACTCACTCACACATACGTAACGAAGGAAAACAAAGGGATTTTGAGCATTAAATCTCAACCCCGAACGTCCCACTAACAAGCTCACAGCTTTTAACTAGGGGCGCTGTCAAAACGCACGTACCCAGGGGCCCAGCCTTGGATCGTGTTATTTTGATCTGAGGTAGTTTAACTAAGGCATGAGCCGACCACCCCCAAACACGGTTTTTGTGTCCTAATTTTTTTACCACCGCCAAGAAGATTATGTTTTGATTCCTGTGGTTAGTTTGTTTCTTAGTTTGTTCGTTTGCAATATTAAGCAAGATGTTATAGATTGGTTTAGATGAATTTTTCAGAAATTATTGGTGGACCAAAGAACAAATGATGTACATGTACGAACAAAATCTGGGAGCAAAACATAATTCTTAACTTGGAATCCGCCTGTTTAGGGAAAGATTTTAAGCATATATGTACCGTGAACCTCCACTTCACATAACTGCAAGGCCAGTTCGTCACTGCCAACTTTAATGATCAAAACATATCGTCCTCTCAGTGGTGTCCTACAGGTCAGAGATGTGTTTCCCTTAGGTGCCACCCCCGGGTAACTGGCGCAGAGCTTGTACTGTGTGAATGATGAATTACCCACAAAAGAGTATCCAACTCTCACCTCGAAATTGACCAGACGATTATCTGAAAATGACAAGTGACACGCGTCATGCAGCGTCATATATTGGACAAATTATAAACCAGTTATGGAAATTACATGAATGAAAATATCTCTATATTTGAGAGCGTTGTCACATGTAAAGCACCTCGCATACCTTTCAGGGCTTTTTTTACTTAATTCTCAATTTAATTTTTTTATATTTGTTTCACGCTCTTAGTTAATTTAACACTGTTACATGCATGTACATGAACGAAGCGTGGTTACCACCAGAATCAATGAATATACATGTATATTGCATTGAAAGTGAATGTAAAGTAATGCAAGTTACTAGTATTTATGAAACTTAAAACATCAGATGTTGCAAAAATACGGAAGTGTTTTATAAATTAAAAGTGAATCAAAAAGAGAGAGAAAGAGAGAGAGAGAAGAAAGAGAAAGAAAAAATAGAAGAAAATTTACTGCAGCAGTCGCCTCTGTTTGTTACGGTAACACCTGCCACATTTGCCTTAGTTTCTAAATCCACAAGCCACCAATTCCCCTGACCATGATCTGTATGGGTGCAGCTGCCTTGATGCCAGATGTCGTTATAGTTACCGTCCACAGCGAGAATGGCAACGGAGGACGCTCGGGTGGAGCTTTGGTACGCAGGTTTACCTTTGGCCAAATCCTGGGAGCAACCTCTGCATAGTGGTGCACCTGTCGGGAGTAATAATAATAACTAATGAAACAAAACACATGGTAAAGTACTGATTAACCTTAACTTAATTAAACAATCATAATTAAAATCTAATCTAATCGTTTTTGGTCCATTTTTTTACCTTACCTGAAATACCTTTCCATTTAATTTTGTTAATAATAAATTAATTAATTAATTAACCAATAACATCAGGTCTATACCCGTTGCATTTTAAATACCAAAATTAATTCATACTACTCTTAAAGAGGTACAAAAGTAATGGGTGAATTTAAAATGATGCAAATTTTCAAATAAATCATACAAACAACTGGGCTGGGCACACAAGTCAATTATCGGGTCAATTATTACGTTATTATATTGTGGCTTAATTGCTGGAGAGTTTCAGTACATCAAATTAAGACTAAAATATTTTCTATCACTTGCACCAAAGACACATAAAGCATACCTTATCACCGCTTTACCACACGCAGACTTACCAAGAACTGTAACAGTGACTCCGGCTAGAAGCAGTCTGAGAACCGCCATACTTTCTTATTATCACGACGGCAGCGTCTTTGTATGTGTATTTGAATTAAAATACCGACAGACAAACCAAATATAATGATTTGTAGTTGCTCTGGGTGGTGAATCAATTGAAATGGATTGAGAGTGCTGGGGGGAAGGGTCGCTGCTTTTTGAATATTTATAAGGGCGCCTTTTAATCCATCTTTCACGGTTCCCCAACTGATATATTATGGTAACTTAAAACAGGTCTATTTTATGTCGCATGGAATCGAACCTCATTAAATGTCAAATTGAAAATCTAATTAAAAATCGATGGCTCCTTGTACAATTTTGAGTTACGTCTCTTTACGTAACAATGCCAGTTTTAGCTTTAGATTTGTTGTCTGCAGTCATAAGAATGTGTATTAGTAGCATAGTTGCATGTAAAACAAAGAATGCGACCGAAAGACTGAAATCAGCCATAGCGAAGAATACTTGAATTCACGCCACAGAAGATAGTTTTTCAAATGGCTAAGTTTATGCTTTGTTTATAATGTTTTTCTACAACATAAAACATGATCATACATTCACAGTGTCCGAGAAGTAGTCAAACAGGCTCCATGTAAGAACAATAACACATTGAATCATACAATGTGCCGCCATGACTACACAATAAATAAATAAATAAATATATATATAAATAAATAAATACATAAATAAATAAATAAATATAAAACAATATGAAAAAGATCATTCGATTAGCAATGCATGTAACTATGAACAGTACCATCTTAGTTTATATGCCATAAACATAAACTAAATTAACTTCTTTTAAGTAGCCAGGGTTCTCCAAATACAGACCAACAAATGTGTTCCTGGATATTCAGCAAGAGGGCAACGATGGGTATACATTGGTCAGAGACATTTCATGTTCATACATTTGCATTGAAATAAACTGTGTTGTAGCAGACATACCAATGTTTATAATGATATCTTACTTATACAGAGTACTATGGGAAGCCGATCTTTATTTCAAGCCAATTTTCAAAGCAGCTAAACTGTGTGCAGAAGAAGAAGGGTAAAAACACATTTTTCCTTACAACTTTTTATTCCTATGCATTAATATTGTGATAACTACTTTACATAAACGAAACGATAAAGAAACTACTTTACTTAATGGACCAATATACGCAATTACAATTTATATAATTCAATTATTAAAAATGCTTGCTATGTGCATGAACACATTTATTCCTTTTGACCGTTACCGTGGGCAATATAAAATACCCAAATCCAAATAAAATACCCCATAATATACATTAAAAACAATAAGAATACTTAAAGAAACCAAATTAATAACTTGAAGGTCCAGCATGTCGTTCCCTCTTAATAAATCTCGTAATGTGATAAAAAAAGAAACACGTTGCTAATTGCATATCAGCAAATCAATTTTTATTGATTTTCATTAACCCATGGATACGTTTACAAACACTCAGTGGTGACTTGGCGCCAAATATTGGCAACCCGTTTGCTTTATAGTATTTCATCAAACGGCGGACGGCGACATAATGATCCTTCTATGCTTTCCTGCAGCGTGGGTCCCATGTCCATTCTATATTTGCAAAATTGAACAAATTTCTGTGAATGGCACTCCTGTCAAAATGCTCGCATTCTTTTGGACAAATATGGAAACCTCCCGAGAAACATAAACCCTCCATCATAGCTTGAGGAGCGTAGGCATGCTTGTCGTACGGGGTAAATAGTAACTCAGAAGACCTGGGCCTGTGGTACTTCCAGTGAATTGAGAGTCTGGCCATAGGCTGATGTTCCTTCTCCGAAAAATAATGAAAAAATAATAATGCGTAGAAATATTAAGTAATGTTTTAACGAGCTTATTTACAGACAACATCTGGACAGGAAAACTGTTTTAAAATCCATTACCCTGTGGGTACTCCATTCATGCTTACATCCATTGCTTTCTAAGATGCGGCACCAATGGAAATCATTTGATAGGCTACAACAAGGCTGCATGACGGCAATGCGCAACATCATCCTATACATACGTAACAAATAAACGACATCCAGCATGAGATAAGAATAACTCTTTTGGCGTTAGATTTGATTTATATACGTAGAAAGTAGTGTCAAAGGAACTCGCAAAAATGGTTAAGACCGTTTTCATGTAAAAGTAAGAAACCCTATTTGGAGAAAACAACAGTGGAAATACTTCTGAATTATTTATTTAACATTTTCACGTGTTGCTTCGCTTAATATTAATCAATGCACACGTGTCACATGACGTCGCAAGCTTCAGATCAGACACGTTTCTGTTTATGTTGATGCAAGTGACGTATGCAAGAAGAATATAGTTTGTTTGACAATTCTAGCTGCAGGAAAATAATGCAAAGCGATGCCTATTTGCGTTAAGGCAATTGAACTAGAGGGATACGAAACAGAAATACTGAGGAAAATGTGTGCGATTTCTCTGTTTTTTTTTTTTTTAGATTGCGTTATCATATGTTAACTCTATACCCAATTAGGCTAACGGTCTAAAAGACTTAAAGCAATAATAACTCTTCCTTTGAGATTCAAAATTCCGCAAGAAATACATTGTAAACAACGCTNTTTTAATGATCAACACATATCTTCCTCTTAGTGCTGACCCACAGGACAGAGATGTGTTTCCCTTAGGTGCCACCCCCGGGTAACTGGCGCAGAGTCTGTACTGGGTGAATGATGAATTACCCACAAAAGAGTATCCAACTCTCACCTCGAAATTGACCAGACGATTATCTGAAAATGACAAGTGACATGATCCCCAACTTGGCATATGCTGTGATAGTACAGCGTCATGCAGCGTCATATATTAGACAAATTATAAACCAGTTATGGAAATTACATGAATGAAAACATCTCTATATTTCAGAACGTTGTCACATGTAAAGCACCTCGCATACCTTTCAAGGCTTTTTACGTAATTCTCAATTTAAGTTATTTTATATTTGTTTCACGCTCTTATTATTAATTTAACACTGTTACATGCATGTACATGAACGAAGCGTGGTTACCACCAGAATCAATGAATATACATGTATATTGCATTGAAAGTGAATGTAAAGTAATGCAAGTTACTAGTATTTATGAAACTTAAAACATCAGCTGCTGCAAAAATACGGAAGTGTTTTATAAATCAAAATTGAATCAAAAAAAAAAAAAAAAAAAGAGAAGAAAGAGAAAGAAAAAAGAGAATAAAACTTACTACAGCAGTCGCCTCTGTTTGTTATGGTAACACCTGCCACATTTGCCTTAGTTTCTAAATCCACAAGCCACCAATTCCCCTGACCATGCTCTGTATGGGTGCAGCTGCCTTGATGCCAGATGTCGTCATAGTTACCGTCCACAGCGAGAATGGCAACGGAGGACGCTCGGGTGGAGCTTTGGTACGCGGGTTTACCTTTGGCCAAATCCTGCGAGCAACCTCTGCATAGTGGCGCACCTGTCGGGAGTAATGATAATAACTAATAAAACAAAACACATGGTAAAGTAATGATTAACCTTAACTTAATTAAACAATCATAATTAAAATCTAATCTCATCGTTTTTGGTCCATTTTTTACATTACCTGAAATACCTTTCCATTAAATTTTGTTATTAATAATAAATAAATTAATTAATTAATCAATAACACCAGGTCTATATCCGTTGCATTTTAAATAACAAAATTAATTAATACTACTCTAAAAGAGGTACAAAAGTAATGGGTGAATTAAAAATGATGCAAATTTTTAAATAAATCATACAAACAACTGGGCTGGGCACACAAGTCAATTATCGGGTCAATTATTACGTTATTATATTGTGGCTTAATTGCTGGAGAGTTTCAGTACATCAAATTAAGACTAAAATATTTTCTATCACTTGCACCAAAGACACATAAAGCATACCTTATCACCGCTTTACTACACGCAGACTTACCAAGAACTGTAACAGTAACTCCGACTTGAAGCAGTCTGAGAACCGCCATTCTTTCTTGTTGTCACTACAGCAGCGTCTTTGTATGCGTGTTTAAATTGGAATGCCGACTGACAAACCAAATATAATGATTTGTAGTTGTTCTGGGCGGTGAATCAAATGAAATGGATTGAGAGAGCTGGGCAGAAGGATCCCTGTTATTTGAATATTTATGAGGGTGCCTTTTAATCAATCTTTCATAGTTTATATATTATGATATTATGATATATTATGGTATCGTGAAGCAGATCTATTTTATGTTGCATGGAATCTAACCTCATTAAATGTAATCTAATATCAAAAACGTGATTAATCGGCAATTTTCCATGTAGGCACACACATTTTAATCCATGAGCAGACCTTGCTCCTTCTCTGTCAAATGGCCGTTTGCAATAAGTAAGTAGTTTTTTGTTTCTGTAAGACCCCCGTTGAACATCCTTTTACAACAGGACCCACTTTCATCAACATCGGATGGCATTATTCTATAAATAACACTATCCATTGGATTATATTTTATCCTCTAGACTGTTATCCTGAGGAAAGATGCCGTTTTTAACCTTTGGAAAGAAATATCAGATAAAAGTATATCTAGCGTTTATCATTACTTTACTACAAGAAAACTGACCAGATGATAGCAAAAAACAAAACAATGAGCTGAGGGGAAATTTTAGATACAACTTTACTTCAATTTTACACTCAGTGTAACTGGTGAAACAATATCGCGACTTTTTAAATTGTGCCGTCTGGAATCGAAGGTACTGGGGCTCGTAAAAAGAACTCAGGCCTTTGCACATTCTCACTGTGTATTCTGTTGAAACACGTTTATACTGACGTTTGTTTTGTACGTAATCTGAGAAACTTATATACCTCTGTGAGCATATGTGAACAAGTCCATAACAGCTGGATTACAATGCCGTAATTGCAAACAAAAAGGAGATTATATGCTGTAGTGTGGTCCACAACATAAATATTCATCTTTATTCCGCACAACTGTGTGCGTGTATATGTGTGTATGACTTGTGTCAGCTAAGTTTAATTTTTTTAATAAAATCTCGACCATATGCATGGGACAGTCTACAACATGAAACTTTGATGTGATACATGGCAGCTAAAAACAGAACCATGGGCGTCTAATTAAAAATCGATGTCTCCTTGTACAAATATCAGTCTTCTTTACGTAACAATGCTGGTTTGTCTTGGCTTTGTTGCTTGCAGTTATAAGAATGTGCATAAGCAGCAGCATGTAAAACAAAAAATGCGAAAAAATAGAGAAATAGATAAATAAATAAATTTAAAAAGATAAATCAATATGAAAAAGATAAAATTCAAAGGCATGTAATAATGAGCAGTACCATCCTACATGTAGTTTATATGCAATAAATATAAACTAACTCTTTTTCAAGCAACCTAGGTTCTTCAAATACACTCTTGCCCAAAATGGTTGGTACACGGAAACTTTGGGAGGCATATCGCCCTGTTTCTTTCATTATTATTGATATTAACAAATTAATACTGTTTATATTAATAAAAATGTGAAGCTGGAGGATTGGTCAAATCAAGGAGAAACAAAAAATGCAAATGTGAAAAAAGCGTTAATTTGTTTAGGGTATTTTTTTCTCATGCCCCCCAAAAGAGTACATTTTTTGCATGACAATACCAAGTGAAAAATTTAACATAAATTTATACTGTGATTGACAATTAATATGAAATTAGGGGAAATTGTCAAGAAACATCTTCAGAGTTCATTAAAAATGGCACCCCATACATAAATTAACGCTTTTTTTTTAATTTGCATTTTGTGTGTCTCCTTGACTTTACCAGTCCTCCAGCTTCACATAATTAGCAATATAAACAGTATTAATATGATAATATCAATAATAATGAAAGAAACAGGTCGATATGCCTCCCAAATTTTCCTGTACCAACCATTTTGGGCAAGAGTGTACATAATGACAAAATGTGTACCTGGATATTTTGCAAGAAGGCAACGATGGATATACATTGGTCAGAGACATTTCAAAACTACCTTAACTGTGATGCATCAGACATACCAATGTTTATAATGATATCTCACTAATACAGAATAATGTGGGGAAACCAATCTTTATTTCACACCAGTCTGCAAATCAGCGAAACTGGGGATAAAGACATCCTGTGTGCATAAGCGCTAAGGGTGAAAACACTCAAAAATTTCCTTAAAACCTTTTATTCCTATGTATTTATACTGTGATAACTATTTTACATGAAAGGAAACGAAAAGAGAACCTCTTTCCTTAATGTACCAATGTAAGCAATTACAATTTACATATTTTATTTATTAAAAAAACGGGTTTGCTATGTGCCTGAACACATAAACTTCATTTTGAGCGCTGCCGTGGGCAATATGAAATACCCAAATCCAAATGAAATACCCCTTACTACACATTAAAAAACAATAAGAACTTAAAAATACCTAGAGAAATCAAATGTATAACTTGATTGTCCAGCATACCATTCCCTCTTTTTAAATCACGTAATGGGATAAAAAAACATATTGCTAAGTGAAAATCAGCAAATTAGTTTTTATTGATTTTCATTAAGCCATAGATACGTTTACAAACACTCAGTGGTAACTCGGCGCGAAATATTGGCAACCCGTTTGCTTCATAGTATTTCATCAAACGGTGGATGGCAGCATAATGATCCTTCTGTGCTTGCCTGCAGCGTGGGTCCCATGTCCATTCTATACTTGCAAAATTGAACAAATTTCTGTGAAGGGCATCACTGTCAAAATACTTTCATTCTTTTGGACAAATATGGAAACCTCCCGAGAAACATAAACCCTCCATAATAGCTTGAGGAGCGTAGGCATACTTGTCGTACGGGGTAAAGAGTAACTCAGAAGACCTAGGAGTGTGATACTTCCAGTGAATTGAGAGTCTGGCCATAGGCTGATGTTCCTTCTCCGAAAAATTCTCACGATAATATTCTATGGGCACTCGTCCAGGACTCTTGCCCTTCCATTTATCGTTTGGATACATCTGGATGCGGAATTCGTATTCATCCCTGTGGAAAGTATATATGTATTGGCACATCATATTGAACTGTGCCACACCAAGGAATGCTTTTGAAATCCTTGCAAATACTTCGCTAAACGACATGTTGTGTTTATTTTCTAGAAAATGTCTCAATTCAATAATATGACTTACTTTAATAATCACGGGGAAGTAGGCCATACATCGAAGTACTTCCGGTTCACCAAACAGAAACTGTGTCTTTTCGGCTGCAGCGGGCCAGTAAATATTATCAAATTTTCCAACAATGGCGAACACAATAGGTTTCCCACCAATGAAAAGATCTTCAGGGGTAACCATAGTTACGAACAATGTATCCGTGTCAACAAAACCAACATAGTCAGCCCTCGTATAATTATCAGGATAGAACATGGACCACTGCTGGTGGTTGTGGCCTATGGAATTATATGCATGTGGGTTGGGATCTTCATAATGTACTTCCAGATAAGGGCTGGTGAGCTTTAGTTCACTGCCAAGCTTGTGGTCCAGAACAGATTCGTTGTCCAGAACGATGACCACCTTGGTGTCCTTCGGCCAGAATAGACGCATGCTTTGCATTAGGATATTTTCATATAACTCCCTCGTTTTGTGGAACATTCGTATGAATATGACAAAACTCGGTAGATTCCCCCAAGGATTGCCTGTTAATAGATTAGCACTTGAGGCGGTTAGATTAAAACTGTAATGGATGTATAGACAATACATAACTAAACACATAAAATTCACGAACCGCACCGATATTTTGTGCACTGTGGTATGAAATGTAAATGAATAAAAGTTTATTGCAGCCAAAACAACTTCATACATGAACATATATTGTTAATATCATTTCTGTTCATTTTGTCCAAGGTTATAAATAACTAAAACCCAACGCTTTTTTACATTTTACAGTTATCTAAATTACCTGATATACGGTGACCTTGACCACCTAGCTGTTTTGTTTCGGTAACACTTGTGTTCAGTAAGGTATGAAATATCTCTGGTCTGTATGAGCCCACAATTCTGTCCTTTTGCAGAAAATCCAAGTAAATTATGATACACGTGAGGATTAATAACACGGAAAAGAAAAACGTAAACAACGCACGCCGTGTCCAACCCATCACAGCTGTAAATTTTACCTCCATCCATATAACGTAATCATCCGAATGGACCTGGCTGATGATACCTGCGGATGTCTGCTGTTTATTCACTTTGCCTTTGGCTAAGACATCAGACACAAGGATCGGAAGTATGGAAAAGTCATAATTTTGTATCGTGATGTGAATCATTATGCGAAGCTAACCTACTTTTTATGCTATAACCCTTTAGACGAGTGTGATAATTACAGGGTAGCTAAACGATTGTAAGCGGAATATAGTGACTGGCCTGATCCTCCAGTCGACTGGGTTGGCACTCCCCTTTTGAGTACTTATGTAAACCACCGTTCTCCCGTGGGGAACTGTCCTTTTGTAAACTAGTTTTTAGTGTCACCCTGGTCTTATCAGAAAGTTGCTTGGTCTAAAAAAGCACAGTTTTGGATCTATTTAAGATATTTTAATGTTAACCCGGCGACAAGGTACTTATAAAGGGATAAAAACAGAGGCCTTCACTCAATTACCAGAATTACCGTATATTATGTATTATATGCTCCACGCACTTGCCCCTCTTCTCTGTAACCCAAGAAATAAATTGAATTCTGGTCATAAAGTTCCCTTGGCCTGGGCTTAGTCTTTTAATTGTTGAGCAGAGCTCATTTTTAATAGATTCCCTTTTTCACTATTTTTAACGACATATATATTTACAGACGATCAACCATATGTCGCTTTGCGCAGCTTCCTGAACGGCTCACGTTTTATTAAACACACTTTCAATTATTTATCCGCAAGGTTTTATTGGGCTAGACTTTCATCTTTTTACTGCCAGGTGTATTTATACAATGCATTTCAACAACGTAAGTAGAATATTCTACTTGATGGACTAATGCAGTAACAACGTTATCGATCTGGTTCAGTTAGGCTGCGTTCACATGAAAAATCTAAATTCTAAAAACCTAAAAATCCATTGGCGGTATCTAGTGATCACGACCCGTGCCCATTGGCGGTATCTAGTGATCACGATCTGTGCCCTCAATACCCCGCGGCGTAATTAACAAGCAGAGCGAGCGAGTTACTTCCAAAGCTGTAATTAAATCTCGGTTGCGCTCGGAGGAAATCCTGATACCTGGACGTATGCGCAAAGAGAAAGAAAATGACGGTCGCGGTTGCTTTGAAAAATGTGTTTGTAGATTTTGTGCAACAACAAGACGAAGAAGATGAAGTCCATATACACACGACAGATATGAGTGAAAACTGACGAAATCCACAGTTTAGAGATACAACTGCGCATGCGTCCAGGCGTATGTTACCTATACATATTGACATTATTAGTTTAAATTATCAGAGCTACTTAAAATAATGAAAAAAAAATAATGCGTAGAAATATTAATTAATATTTTAACGAGCTTATTTACGGACAACATCTGGACAGGTAAACTGTTTTAAAATCCATTACCTTGTGGTTACTCCATTCACGCTTACATCCATTGCTTTCTAAGATGTGGCACCAATGGAAATCATTTGATAGGCTACAACAGGGCTGACGGCAATACGCAACATCATCCTAGACATATGTAACAAATACATCCAGCAGGAGATGAGAATAACTCTTTTGGCGTTAGATTTAATCTATATACGTAGAAAGTAGTGCCAAAGTAACTCGCAAAAAATGGTTAAGATCTTTTTCATGCAAAAGTAAGAAATTCTATTTGGAGAAAATAACAGTGGAAATAGTTCTGAATTTTTATTTATCATTTTCACGTGTTGCTTCTACTTAATATTAATCAATGCACATGTGTCACATGACTTCACGAGCTTCAGATAAGACTCATTTCTGTTTATGTTGATGCAGGTGACGTATTCAAGAAGAATAATAGTTTGTTTGACAAATCTAGCTGCCATAAATAATGCAAACCGATGCCTATTTACGATAAGGCAATTGAACTAGAGGGAAACGAAACAGAAATATTGCGGAAAATGTGCGCGATTTTTCTGTTTTTTAGATTGCGGTATCATATGTTAACTCTAACCCCAATTAGGCTACGGTCTAGAAGACTTAAGATCAACATACATATATGTATGCGAAACAGGTTAAAAACAAATTGCCAAGTGCAGCAAATGGGCATATCAGTTTTTATTGATTTTTATTAAGCCAAAGAGATTCTTACAAACACTCAGTGGTGATTTGGCGCCAAATATGGGCATTCTGTTTGTTCTGTAGTATTTCACCAAACGGCGGGCGGCGACATAATGTTCCTCTTGTGCTCGCCTGCAACGTGGGTCCCACGTCCAATCTTCAATTTCAAAATTGAACAAATTTCTCTGAATGGCACTGCTGTTAAAATGCGTGCACTGGTCAGGACAAATATTGAAACCTCCCGAGAAGCAGATGCCCTCCATCATAGCTTGAGTAGCGTATGAATCCTTGTCGTATGGGTTGAACAGTAGTTCAGAAGTCCTTGGTCTGTGCCACTTCCAGTGAATCGAGGTTCTGGCTACAGGCTGATGTTCTTTCTCCGAAAAATTCTCACGATAATATTCTATGGGCACTCGTCCAGGGCTCTTACCCTTCCATTTATCGTTTGGATACATCTGGATGCGGAATTCGTATTTATCTCTGTGGAAAGTATATATGTATTGACACATCATATTGAACTGTGTCACACCCAAGTATGATGTGGAAATATTTGCAAATACTTCGCTAAACGACTTGTTGTGTTTATTTTCTAGAAAATGTCTCAATTCAATAATATGGCTCACTTTGATAATCACAGGGAAGTAGGCCATACATCGAAGTACTTCCGGTTCACCAAAAAGGAAACGCGTCTTTTCGGCTGCAGCGGACCAATATTTTTTATCAAATTTACCAACAATGGCAAAAACAATAGGTTTTCCACCAATGAAAAGATCTTCTGGCGTAACCATGGTTACAAACAATGTATCCGTGTCAACAAAACCAACATAGTCTGCCTTCGTATAGTTATCAGGATAGAACATCGACCACTGCTGGCGGTTGTGGCCTATGGAGTTATATGCATGTGGGTTGGGATCTTCATAATGTACTTCTTGATTAGGACTTGTGAGCCTTAATTCACGGCCAAGCTTGTGATCCAGATCAGATTCTTTGTCCAGAACGATGACCACTTTGGTGTCATTCGGCCAGAATAGACGCATGCTTTGCATTAAGATATTGTCATATAACTTCCTCGTTTTGTGGTACATTCGCACGAATATGACAAAACTTGGTAAAGTCTCCCAAGGGTTGCCTGTAAATACAGTAAAATTTGAGGCCAGTAGATTTAGGTTCCAATGGATCTATAGATCAATAATATGAATAAAACTAAGTACATAAAATTGCTTCATGAACGATACAGTGTACCAATCTTTAGTGTACTATGGTATGACAAGTATGAATGTCCATACATAACACAAATTTAAATGGATAAAACAGATTGATGAATGCCATTAAATAGAGAATACACATTTTAAACAAAAAATGCCACCTTGGTTGTTAAACGCAACGCAAAACACTTTACGGGTACCTAAATTATCTATCTCTTTTGATGCATGGTAGCCCTGGCCGTCCGGTTGTTTCGTGACTGGAAGATGCTCTGTAACGTCCGGGATCCTCGAGCTCTGAAATGCCTCCGGCGAAATCCTAGTTCTACCCTTCTTCAGAATCATCGAGTAAATTAGGAAATACGTGATGACTGATAACGCGGTACATAAAAGCGTTAACAGCGTTTGCTTCGTCCAATGCATTGCAATTGAAAATTTTACTTCCAACGCGATACCCAGTGTGGTTCAGGCTCGGTCTTAGATGATAGCAGTTGCGTTCTTGTGACAGCGTGGATTAGATTTCGTTGGCTAAGAAATAAATTCTTATTCATGTCCATTGGTGACCACAGACTGGACCTATTATAAGCATAATGTCGTGTCGCGCTGCAAATATAATGTAGTGCTAAACTATTTTATGCTTTGGCATGCGAACGTATTATGCAAACGATTTGCTTAATGATGTTACTGTCTGAATCTGTGTACCTGCTTACATTTTAGGAAATATTTTAGGACATACCAATTTGACAATTCACTGGGTAATTAAGGTGAAAACAGCGTTTTTCTCACGTTTTTATTATCAATTTTTCTCTCGCTTTTTTTCTGATAGTGAACATCATTTATCATCATTAATTCGCGATAAAGGCACGAGCACCCATGTGTAAATAATGCTTTTAGAATTTATTCCTTTTTAACTCGTAATCGCCATTTTTCTACCAATGCTTAGCTGATCAATGTTAAATGAGACTAGAGTTTCATAATTTTTTTAAAAGTATATATTTATTTTTCATTGATACTCATTTCCCGGTTTATTCACTAAAAACAATTTTTTGAAAGCGGGAGACAGGCAATTGCCTCTGAATTAGGGGGTTTGGCGGGATAGTAACTGTGCTTGGGCTGAATTTCATTATACTGCGAAGAATAGTATTTATATTCATAAATCAATTTAATTTATTTTAACACAAACTGCCACTGGTTATTATTCACGCATTAGTTTGAAGTTAATGATTTTTTTTACATATTAACAATACACACCATTCTTATAAAAATTAAATCAATTCTTTTTGGGTCTCCCTAAAAAAAGATTTTTTTAACTCTAAAATTGTGGTCTCTATTGCAGGACAGAAATTCATCACGTTCGGTCGCACATGCAAACGCATTGACTCTCAAACTAGCAGAGCAATAGACTCGCGAATTTATTCGCAAGTAACAAATAGCCCTGCGGTAAGTACTGGCTTGGGTTTTGGGTCAGTGCGTAAATGGAACAAATCCCATGCACCGGCTCATTAATGTCATGAAACTGTGGGGCCGCTGTAAAAAAAGGTCAGATGTAGCTTCATCTACATGTAAGTGGGCCAAAGGGTTAAAAAATGGGACAAAGCTAACTACTGATAAATGGGGACGGTACCCCTGTGTCGGCGCGTGTATCACAGAGGACTCTCTCGCACGAGACACTGACATTTTATTAAACTCTAGGAACCAGTGCCCCCTGTACATGACATGTACTGACACATATAGGCATAAAGAAAGCATACTATCCCGGTAGTAGACCAATATGCAACCAAAGCAATGCGTAAGATACTTGCATAAGGCTTTATAGTCGAGATCTCTACTTACAGCTAAATACGTGATAAAGTGACCCACATAGGTACGACTGATTTAGATCTAGTGCATATGCACATGTATAACCACAAGGTCACTCTCTCTCTCTATATATATATGTTTTCGATTATACACGAATGGACTTTGCCTCCCATTTCTCATTTCCTATTTCTTGACTCGAAGACCTACGCACGCTTTAACACGGTCTTATCGTTAACGTAAACAAGCCACGATATGCAGGCAGTAGTATATTAAGCACACAAAAGATTGTGAAATAACAGAGCAGAGCTAAGCGGGGCCCTGATAATACACCTCAAGTCAGCAGGTCACAAGGTAAGAAGTACTTATACCCGTACATGTATCTGTCACTAGACCTACCGTACACCATGACAGATATTTATTTGTTAAACTATAGGCACATCCATTCCGGAGAGCAATACGATTTCTGTCCATTTAAACATTACTGCATGCATGCGTATGCGTCATATATATCTACCTGGTAGTGTTCTGAAGCATATATGTATCAGTTTACATTCCCCCAAAGGCCTATTACCATTGTAATGGCGATTTAATAGTTTATACACGTTGCCTCTAAGACAATTATTTGTCCGAATGGAGAATGCAGTATCTGAGAAGGGTGTAGGAGCTAGGGTAGGGTGGGGTGGGGGTGGGGGTGCGAGGGATATAGGCCCTCCCCCCCCCCCCCCCCCCCCCCCACCAACACCACCAGGGTCCCAGCTGGGGGGGGGGGTAGTGATCACAGTTGACTGGAAATTTAATTCACAATTCAAAGTAAATGAAACTTTATTCTCATCTCAATGAAAATACAGGATTTACGAGTTGATAAACACGAATTAACGAGTATAAGGCCCTATGATTTCATTTCACGAAGGACGATGAATAAAGGCCGGTGTCACAGGAATGGTAGTCGATCCGCTAGAAACTGTAGTCCGTTTCCCATATTACTATGTACAGGTGAAATACCCCGCAAGAAAACGCAGTAGATACTCCAGCGCAGTAGACTACTGCAATCATACTGCAAACATGCTTCAAATCTGCTTCGAGTAGGGAGCTAATTAGCATATTTGAAACATGCTTCTATCATGCTGCTAATCTACTGCATTAATGCTCCTCCTCTGTACAACCCTATGTAAATTTTGAAGTAGAATTGCAGTAGGCTATGCTGCATTTCTACTGCAAATATGCTCCACACCACTACTGCGTTAATGCTTCTTTGCTACTTCGATACTACTGCATTTTCGTGCGGGACGTCTTAGATACATGTACTAACCCCAATACTCCGACTAACCTTCACCTGTACTAATCATATGTGACCCTGGACTTCCATTCCTGTGACTACCATTCCGGTTACACCGGCATTAACGAGTGATGCAAACTACGCGTTAATATGAGCTAGCGTTTCACGCATCGTGGGAAGAGTGGCTTTTACGGCTAACAAAAATTCGCCGCGGGGCCCTCCACTTTCAGTTGAGTCTCCCTCCACATATTAACACATTTCAATTCTGTCCCCAACGTGCCTTGGTCTTATGCAGAATATGCTGACAATTAATTGGAAGTTGATTTATCCGCATATATGCTAATGCCATTGCACATTTACACAGAATGTCGTGCAGTTAGTATTCATATTCATTTTTCTATATGTTAAGGCTAAATGTTACATGGGATATTGCCCTTCATTTAATAATAGTTGACAGATAATATGCCTGAAGTTGAGCAATCACCGCCTTGATTATTAGTTAATTAAGCAATTAACTAACTTGTAATAGTTTGATAAATCACATTTTATTTTCACCAGGTGCTATGATCTGTTGTTTGATTTTTCAGAGGAAAATGAAGCTTTTCATCTGGGTTGTGTTCTGCATATGTCGATTCATTTTCGGCATCGCCCAACGATTGTGGTGGAGAATCACCGGCACCGCTACCACACTTCGTCAAATACAAGCTGGCCAGTTGTACGAAAAATCGGCCCATGTCAGGAATATAGTCTGGAAGTGTAAATGGGATGATTTGTCTCCGTCCGAACCTTCCAAATTTATCACCACGCACAGCCATTTTGACCACCCACGATGTATATTAGGAGACGATGTGACCTTGATGTTTTTAGATGAAAACGAAGCTTACTTTGCTCAGACGCCCTTATCGGTAAACATATTCAGTTCTGACCTGAGCCCTTTCTTATACACGGCGTTATTCAACCATGTGTATCGATTGATAGTAATGCCAATTTCATCATTTCACAGAATTGCAGATGAAATCGGTGATCCTAAAACTAAAGTGCTTCTGCTGTCAAACACCGGGCGTTGTGGATCAACGGCAGTCACACAAGTCTTGGAATCGGTCCCAAGGGTTGTGTCCATGAGCGAGCCCGACGGTTTCACAAATATTATTATGTTAAGGAAAAAATTATCGAATGAAGATTTGGAAAAGTTTATACAGAGCATGATCAGAATCACCTGTAAGCCGCTGAAATCAAACCCGCAGTTAATCTGCATTAAGACAAAGTCCATGGATTTCAACCACGCAGACATAGACGCCCGTTTGTTTCCCGACATGAAACATCTGTTTCTCTACCGAAATGGCAAAGAAACCATACAGTCGTTTTATCACGCCTTTGGGTTTTTGCCCATAGCCAAACTTTTCCATGGGATGCAGACTAGTCGCCTTGCCCATCGCCTCTTTCCGAATCAAGCTAAATTCTTTTGGAGCATGCTTATGGTTCCTGATCTTCCATGGCTTCAAGATCCAGAACTAATGATTAAAACTACCATGGTTGGCATGATGGCGTGCCATTGGGCAGTACAGTGTCATACTTATATCCGCTTTAAGGAAGCAGGTATGGATATCAAGGCTTTTAAGTATGAGGATATTCTTGAGAACCCACAACATGCCTGTGAGAGGTTGCTGGAATACTGTGGCTTACCCCTGGAATACACTGAGATTGCCTGCAATGCTCTGAAACACGATTCCCAGCGAGGCATGCTTCGATCAAGGAAAGACACGAAAGATAAAGACAGCAAATACCTTATCAAGTGGAACAATCCTGATGTGTTAGCAGAGGTTAATTTCTTTTGTGATCAGGTAGGAATTACACGTATAGGAGAACCTACTCTTTTGCCAGATACCATTTCTTCGCTGTCTTCTTAAGAATCCTGCGATCGCACATGTCCAATCAACATCAGGAGGATTTTGTTATTTTTTATTCGGGAAAATTATATACTTTTACACTGACATGTGCACTTGGGGCTGCAACAGACTTATATGATTCCTTACATTTCTTGTTATAATAAGGGACAAAGCCTATGGATTTCAGAGCATTCTAGCCCAAACTGACGAGCACCATTTTCTGCAAGTAAGCACCTTATAGATATGTTCCATCCGGATATAGCCCTACCTTTTATGTTAGCCTGCATTTTTTGATTATATGAGTCAGATAATGCAGGGGATAACAATTGCATTTGTAAGATTCTAGAACCTTGAGGAATGATGTTTATGTGGGCACATCCCGAGGGGTTAAAATAATGGTTGTCTTATGTGTTGTGCAATTATCAGATTTACATGTATATAAGTACCGGTAAGAACTGTACCAGAATTGGAAATGGAATTGGGCTATGCGGTACTCACTTTAATGACTGGTGATGGAGCAAAGACTTTTTATGTGATATATTATTGTATTGTCTGTACACAGGTAGAGGCATATCGACTCCTTGCAAATATAAATAAAATGAGTTTTATGTTAGAAGATGAATTGGTTTTGGTTGTTGACAGTTGACTATAAATAATTTATATACTTTTAAGCATTAGCTAATTAGAATATAACAACTGCCGTACACAGAAATCCAAGCAGTGGCTTAAATCACGGTCAAGTGAAATTATGATCAGAGTCAACGAACTGGAGGTGTCAACATACATATAGTTCCTGGAAACTTTATATATTAATGGGTTTATCTAAAATGATACAAACTAAAGTGCACTTACCTGTGTAACAGGAGAAAAACGTATACCCTACCGCTAAATCAATAACATAAAAATGTCCAAGGAAAACATACATAAAACAATTTTAATGCTAACTATTTATGATGCCTACTAAACCTAAGGATGTGCAATGTCCGCAGAGAATAAGAAAATCCTTTCTAAACTAATGCAATCTAATTCTGACTTAACACCTCTAGTCCAACAACATAGGGTCATGCCCGATAATAAAAACGATGATTCAAATTAACGACGCCCATTCAGAAATAACCATTCACAAACGTAAAAATGTCACTGCATGACTCCTTCTTAGTGGCGGTTGATTAACACCAGGGCCGCTCCCGGGTCCTTGGCGCTCTCCTCAGGATTCGTAGCTCACAGCGGGCAATGGCACCGTCAGAGGATTGGCCAAACAGCACGAAAAGCTCTTTATATTCGCACGTTCCTGCACACACTCGTTGGCAATACTCTTCCCTGACAATTTTGTTTAATGTTTAACTTCAAAACTTAATGATTAAAAAGCAAATACGATGTATATTAATAGAAGAAAACGCGCGTTCGAAAAACGATTTCATGTCATCGACGTTTAACCGCCGTTGGCAATACCACTCGTTGGCAATACTCTTCCCTGACAATTTTGTTTAATGTTTAACTTCAAATCTTAATGATTAAAAAGCAAATACGATGTATATTAATAGAAGAAAACGCGCGTTCGAAAGACGATTTCATGTCATCGACGTTTAACCGCCGATTCAGGATCGCAGTGTGCTTTCCCAACTCTGTGAAACGAACTGTGCGTTTTCCTCATAATCATTGTATGTATGTGTTTAATATTATATTTCCAATTTACGAACATAAAGCAAAATACGATCCATATTCTCAACGGAAAAAAGGCCTCACAAGATCGGCGCTATGATGAGATTTTGATGCTCATGTCCCAGTGTTGTTACCTATTAAATTGGACGTGCAGACATGCGTATGAAGGCGTACAAAGTAGATCAATATACAACCAATGCAACACATAAGATGCTTGCATTTACTGGTCCTCCTGATGTAGACCTAGTGCACACACACTAGTATAACCTAAAAGTTGCTCTTTATTTTTGATTATGTATGAACGAGCTTTTTCTATCACTAACTCACATACGCACGCTTTATCACGTACGGTCTTACCATTAACGTTTAGTCTACGTTAACACGTTATGGTATGCAGGCATTGGTATATTAAGCACACAAAATGGTAAAATAAAAGAGCAAAGCTAAGCGGGAAAACGAATACACCTCAATCAAGCAGGTTGCAAGGTAAGTAGAACCAAGGACATTGAATATACGTTTTTGTATCTGTAACTAGACCAACATATACAGTACAAAATAACTGAGAGTTATTTGTTAAACTATAGGCAAGTCCAGTCGGAGAGGCGATAAGATTTCTGTCCACTTAAAACGTTACGTATATGTTTATGCTTCTTACTTAATGTCCCAAGGAACAGGGGAGAGTTGTCCATTCCGTGCCACTTAAGGAATAAATGCTTCTGCATCCATACTTATTAGATATACAGACTTGACATTTAATATGGAATATTTTCTAATCATTTGTCGTCAGTTTTTTCCCATACTTATTAGATATACATGTATGATGACCCCCACGGGTATATACACAGTGTACTGTATATCTATATCTTCATTCACACGCAGCCAAAAGTGAATTCGTCCAATATACTTCTCATTAGAGCCCGTGAAAAAGTTAAACTAAAGTGTGAATCAATTTGCTGCAAACAACTACTAATTTTGAAGTAAAGAAACTATGCAATTGGACGGGTGCCAGACCGATTTAGTCTTCCGAACTTCTGCTCCGTGGTCACCATTGTTTGCTAAACTTCAAACTGCAAAAAAAGTGAAAAATGCTTACCTCGTGAAGACGGATTTTGCCGCTGGTATTATGTTTTGGTTTTCGTAATCACCGCAAGTTGGCGCTTTGGTTTTGAGTTATGACCAGTGCCAATCTAAGGCACTGGTGGGAAGCGAGGTGGTACGATAACAATACCTGGTACAGAATGGGTAATGTTCCCCTATGATGCTGTGCACATTTCCCAATAGGCCTATAACCGTTGCATGAGCGAATATTATTAGTTTATATATGAACAACGCTACGTCGTATACACGGTAAGTTGTTTCTAAGACAATGATTTCCCTGAATGCAGAATGCAGTATCTGAGGAAGGAGTATGAGCTAGGATGGGGTGAGAATGGTATGGAGGGGGCATTTAAAGGCTTTGCGCCATACCGTCAGAATGGCCTGAACGGAATATTTTCTTCAGAAAACATGCCCAACTAACGATATCTTTATCCAAATACATCTACACAAATTAAAAGCTCATTTTTTTTTTTTGGCTTTTAAAAACGTCCTATTTGCTCGGCCTGGGAGTTAATGAGCTACGTGGCCACGTGGTCCGATAACGACAATCGTGCCACCGGAGAACAGAACGTGCTTAGCTGTCAAACTGAGCTCCATTGTCTACCTGTAAGATGACTTCTCTGGCTTCTGATAAAAGTTTGTACTCATTCAAATCTCTAAATCCCCGTGAAGCTGTGTAAAACCATTTCCCGTCTAGTCAGTTCTTTAACAAGCAATTAATTATGGTTATCCCAAGTTGTATAAAACACTGCATTTGAATGAGTTAAGGGTACTGTTGATTATTGCATATGAGGCGCATGTTATTTGTGAAATTCAATTAATTTTATTAAACCGCTAACACTCCGTCTTGCATACTTTTATTACACTGAGGTAAACAATGCCCGTTACCTTTACAAGTCTTATCTTAATCATCCATCTAACTGGAACTTCCTTTACCTCTTAATTAGAGGGTTAAATGGCATTCAATTCTCCTGTAGCGAGTATCTATCTGCCGATATTTATCTCAGGTAAAAATCTACCTGTGCGTTAGTTTCAAAGAGCAGCTCCCACAGACTTGGGGGTACTAGATAAATTCTGAACACCAGGTTTATCGAGGAGCTAGAGAAACAAAGGAAGAATTTTTCCTGCACAGCTTCATAGGAATTTTAACATGGACTTGATCCAGCTTAGACCTCCAAACTAACAGGGTGACAGGAGCAATTTTCACAAACAAATAATAAAACTATATTTCAGTTAGCCTCCTTTTAGATAAATATACCGGTCTGGGTAAATTAGAATATTTATCAAATCGCGAGAATATTTTTGACTTAAATGATGATTTTATTATTAATGGAAATTAAAGGTACATACGAACCGAGCATCGGTGGAGTGTGGATTCCCAGTAACACATGTAAACCACTTCTACTAGATTCTTATATGGCTCTAATAAATTCGACATGCCAAGGGATAAACTGAATAGATCACTCGATCAGCCATAAAAGACCTTTAGACTGCTCCTTTCTTTCAATTTATGGTTGTAAATTTAACCTACTTCCGTGACCTACTTTCCTACCCCATTGACATACAGCTTAGAATGCCAGCAGAAAAATCTGTTCAAACATCATTTTCGGGTAAAATTAAACAATGCCTTTTGGTAATTCTCTTAGTTATACTACTTGAAACTATATGCTGGCATTTGGTTGGTTTTTGTGACAAAAAATTGACTTTGTATGCACCTTTAAGCTACTACATGTATATGAGGTACATTTGCTGTAATTACGCTGTCCTTCATGTTTTGCGTTAGTCTACATTTTGCTGTACGTGCTTGTATTTTTTTTAAATCTGTGCGTACAACTTTTGCAGGTCTGGTAACTCCCCTGTTATGTGATGAAAGTCTAAATTTGGCAATTAGTTCCTTAGCTTATTTAAATAGAATTGCAGTGTAAAAAATTCAACAAGATGTTGGCGCAATAGCCCTTTACTCTTTGTGGGTATTTCCCCCGTCAAAGTTTGTCTATTTATCTAAAAGTATCTTTCAATCTTTGCTCTTTTTCCTGTTTTTCCTCAACACGTTTTCTTCCAAGGAAGTAATGCCTGGGCATACGCATGCTTAAAGATACCCTGAGAGCAATTTCTGTTATTAATGTTCGCGACCGTGTTTGATCACAATTGCTTAAATATTGATATTTAACGTCATTTACAAATTCCAATAAAATAACCCCATGAAATAAATGAGATATATTGAGAAATATTAAAGCCCACCAAGACGAGTTTGATACCTGTTATTATCTGGCTTGGGGATTGCAGCAGTGCATAATCAGCAGGTTTTATTGTTAACAAGCTCTTGGTCAACTACAATGTATTTAAAATGCATCAACAGTTAGTAAGCTTGCCAACTGAAGACAGGTAATCTAAAAGACTATTAGCTTTTGATGTGATCTAAAACACCTGAGGTGACCGAGATCGCGAGCATCGCAACTATTGTCACCGAAGTTAGTAAGTCACGGAAGACCGTCACAGACAAAGAAAGATTGTCAAGGAGTGCTGCAATTATGGTGAATCCCACGGCAACACACTGAGGCATGAAGAAAATTGCTCAACTCCGTTCAACACAACTTTCTTAAACTATTGTCTGTATGCACCATGCAGCTCAGGTAAGTATCATAGACCTTTATCCTCCTTGTCGTCTCAGTACCCATGACCCAGATCTGTTGCTTCATTTTTGCAAGGTGAGGTTTACTAAAACGCTTTTTTTCTACTAATAGATTGTTTTTATAAATTCTTAATGACGGGGATCGATTAAAACATACCTGTAGTGAATAGATTGAGTGCTGAATAGTCAAAATTCGAGAAATGGATTTTTGTGGGTCTATTCTCCTGACATACTCCGAACCACCAACACCACGAGCACTGACCTTCCACTGACTATTGTATCCTCCGAATGGTTAGCCCCGTGCACCTCCACAAAAGCACCAACTATGATTTTGCCCCTACTCGCCTATACGCATAAAAGATTTACGTAATTGCACATTAACAAAGTATTGGTTCGGGGGCGCTGAAGAGCCCCCCCCCCCCCCCCCCAAAAAAAAAAAAAAAAAAAAAATTTTTAGAGGGCAATGG
>NW_019775774.1:102196-218620 GCF_001039355.2 Lingula anatina
ATAAAAAAAATATTGGGGTGGGGGGCGGTGAAGAGCCCCCCCCCCCCCCCCCAAAAAAAAAAAAAAAAAGAAAATTTTAGAGGGCAATGGTGCCATTTGGTACGGGTTGGAGCTTGATTCAGCTTATCAAAATTTTCAAGAGGGAACCAAAAATCGAAGGGGGGGGGGGGTTCAGGCCCCCGACCCCCCCTCTAAATCCGTCACTGACAGTCAGTTGGAATTGGAAGCTCATCAAATAATTGTTCAATCTATTCGTCTTCAGCAAAAACCACCGGTGGATTTCCTAGGAGATTTTAAAGATTTTGTACCAATTGTCAAGTCTCTCCTGTTAACATCTGCATTAACACGTCTTCTTTTATTTCCCATATATTCGTAAAGTCGTCACCAGTTTTTCTTGTATTAGACAACATCAGGGGATGCGTGTTAATCTGATTGCATTCAGCGAGAGAACCGGCGGAGGCGAGTAGATCTACGTCGAACAATAGTTTCATTGGGAATGAGCCAGTAAACCCAATACAAATAGAAATAACACGAAAAATAGGAGTAGATGTATTATGTTATAATGTTATAAATATAACAGATGATAATGTAAATAAACCAGTGGACATATGCAATTAGATAAATATCAACGAAATGCACGACATTTTTCTCCTTTTCGGTGTTTTTTTCCTGTTTTTTTTTAACTCGTTATTCTTAAAAGTGGTTGATATTTTGCAAAAGTATAAAGAATATTTTTTCATTTCCCCGGCTATCACTATCTAGTATGTATTTTTCAGAGAAAATGAAGCTTTTCACTTGGATCATGTTCTGCATATGTCGATTTATTTTCGGCAGAGTTCAACGTTTGTGGTGGAGAATCACCGGAACCGCTAAAACACTTCGTCAAATAAAAGATGGCCAGTTGTACGAAAAATCAGCCCATGTCAGGCATATCATCTGGAAGTGTAAATGGGATGAGTTATCTCCGACCGACCCTTCCAAATTTATCACCACACATAGTCATTTTGACCACCCACGATGTATACTAGGAGACGATGTGAACTTAACCTTCATAGATGAAAACGAAGCTTACTTTGCTCAGATGCCCTTGTCAGTAAACATATTAAGTTCTGATCTGAGTCCTTTCTTATTCGCTGCGATATTCAACCACGTGTATCGAGTGATAGTCATGCCAATTTCATCATTTCACAGAATCGCAGATGAAATTGGTGATCCTAAAACTAAAGTGCTTCTGCTGTCAAACACTGGGCGTTGTGGATCAACGGCAGTCACACAAGTCTTGGAATCGGTCCCGAGGGTTGTGACAATGAGCGAACCCGACAGTTTCACAAATATCATTATGCTAAGGGAAAAATTATCGAATGAAGATTTGGAAAGATTTATACAGAGCATGATAAGAATCACGTGTAAGCCGCTGAAATCAAACCCACAGTTAATCTGCATTAAGACGAAGTCCATGGATTTCAACCACGCAGACATAGACGCCCGTCTGTTTCCCGACATGAAACATCTGTTCCTCTACCGAAATGGCAAAGAAACCATACAGTCGTTTTATCACGCCTTTGGGTTTTTGCCCAGAGTCAAACTTTTCCATGGGATGCAGACTACTCGCCTTGCCCATCGACTTTTACCAAACTTAGCCAAATTCCTTTGGAGCATGCTTATGGTGCCTAATCTTCCTTGGCTTCAAGACCCAGAACTTATGATTAAGACTTCCATGGTTGGCATGATGGCGGGTCATTGGTCAGTGCTTTGTCACAATTATATCCGCTTTAAGGAAGCAGGTATGGACATCAAGGCTTTTAAGTATGAGGATCTTCTTGAGAACCCACAGCATGTCTGTGAGAGGTTGCTGGAATACTGTGGCTTACCCCTGGAATGCACTGAGGAGCTCTGCAATGCCCTGAAACATGATTCGCAACGAGGCATGCTTCGATCAAGGAAAGGCATGAAAGAAAAAGACAACAAGTACCTTATCAAGTGGAACAATCCTGATGTGTTAGCAGAGGTTAATTTCTTTTGTGATCAGGTAGGAATTACACGTATAGGAAAACCTACACTTTTGCCAGATACCATTTCTTCCCTGTCTTAAGAATTCTGGAATCGCACTTTTCCGGTTAATATTAGGAGGACATTATAATTTATCATCTGAAAAAGAAATATACAATGAGACATGAATTCATGGCAATATTAATCAAACATGTTAGTATGTTTTTGTTGATAAAACGAGTGAGAGAATGCAAAGAAAATCAAAGAATTTTGAAAGAATCTTGAACCTTGAGGAATGATGTTTATGTGGCAGTCTCGCTATAGGGTTTTAATATGTTGAGCGGGGCGATTAAACCTATAACACGCAGATCAGTTATAAGTGGTTTGAAGATCACAATAACATACTGTATACATGTTGTATCAAATAAACTCATTTAAACAATATTAATCGATTTCGATTGTTTCTTCTTATCATTCTTACTCTTTATATTCATGTAATTGTTAAAAACACATGTTTTTAAACAGGTTGTTTTATCGTTATCTTTGTGGTGTTTGCCTTTGTTGGAAATTATAACTGTGTTTGCCTTTCCATGCATTGTAGATTACAGTGACAAGTTTTGGATCTCTAACGTACATGTACCAGACGTTATATTGTTTCTTAAGTAAACTCGCATTCAAAAGTAGCTTCACTTATGGGAACATTGCGTTATGCGACAGATAATCACCACACGAGAACATTGAGCAAGTGTGTTGTCACGATGAAGCTTGTTGTCACCTCTTGCAAATGAAATGATTCATATGTAAAGAATGTTACGGTTATGGACCCATTAATGTTGTGTTCCAAAACCTTGGGCATAAGGTAAGGAGGAAAAAAACCTTCCTTTACCTCAAACATTAACCCTAATGAGTATCTGTAGGATGATTTAGAGAGTGCGATGCACTGAAGAATGAAACCCCTACCAATATAAAACAACTCCACCAAGTTTTTCAGGAAGATTGAGACAATGTACGACGCTCGTGAAAAAAATGCACGTGGTTTTTCAAATGCGCATTCTGATGTTAACTGTGTAATAGTTTCTTGACATTCGGTGGCGTTATTATTATTATAATTATAATAAAAATTATTATTATTATTATACTTCTATGGAAATCACAGTGCAAAATCATATTTCAGGGACTACATTTCTTAATTTGAATAAATGGTACATGTATAAAATGTGGCTATCCTCGCCGGTATTTGGGGTTTTCTTCGGCCTAAGCCATGTTAAACATGGTATAAAGGATAAAAATGCAATTTTAAACGGTTTGCAGCCGCCATGATCTTTTGTTAACTATTGCATATAGGACTGAAGGTGGGTCAACCTTTATCTGTCGAAGATAAGTGTACAAGTAAATTATGCAGACTCATTGGCGTACGTTGTATTTTATATTACAGTGTCCAACTGGGTCGCAAATACATTTATACTGAATAAAAGACGCATTAAAAATTTTGGTGGCCTCTACTTCACCCTTCGTATGTCAGCTGCTACGCGACTAAAAGTTTAAGAATATGGGCAATGTTTCATGTGAAATGGTCATTTGTGTGTAATTTACATGCAGCAGAGTAACAAACTGTGCACATATTTCGTTAATACTGCACGATTAACTTGGTCGCTGCTTATAAGTGGGGTCGATACACGACAGAAAAAGGATCCAGATTATATCCATACTTGAATCACCTATACACAGCTACAGTTCAGCGGACAGTCACCCTGAAAAAAAAGCTTTCTATAACAGTAGGTATGGCGTTTTTTTTAATAAGTTCCCCAAGTACTGAAATTTTACGGCAAAAAAATATTCCCTTATAAAATGTCATTTTTTAAGACATTTTGTACTTTTGAATTATGCAAACTTCCATCTTTTTAAATTCAAAGGAAAATTACTTACTTAGACGTCTTTCTGGGTTTTCAATGCAAATCGAAATTTATTTTACATAATGTATATTACAGATAAAAATGAAACTTTTCATTTGGATTGGATTCTGCATCTGCCGCTTCATTTTTGTCAATGTCCAACGACTGTGGTGGAGGATCACTGGCACCGCTTACACACTTCGACAAATACGAGATGGTCAGTTGTACGAAAAATCAGCCCAGGTCAGTAATATCGTCTGGAAGTGTAAATGGGATGTGTTGGCGACGGGGCCTAATAATTTCATCGCCACTCACAGTTACTTTGACCACCCGCGTTGCATACTCATGCAAGATGTCACTTTGATATGCCTGGATGAGAGAGAGGCTTATTTCACCCAGACCACTTCTTCGGTGAACATATTTAGTTCGAACGTGAGCCCCTTTCTGTTCTGTGCACAATTCAAACATGCCATTCGTTTAATTGTCATGCCGATCACATCAATTCACAGAATCGCAGATGAAATTGGTGATCCTAAAACCTAAGTCCTTCTTCTGTCAAACACTGGGCGTTGTGGATCAACGGCAGTCACACAAGTCTTGGAATCAGTCCCGGGGGTTGTGTCCATGAGCGAGCCCGACGGTTTCACAAACATAGCAACAGCATTGAAACATTTACCAAGTCAACTTGTCGATAGGTTTATGCAGAGCGTTGTCCGAGTCACGTGTAAGCCGCTGAAATCAAACCCAAGATTAATTTGCATCAAAACAAAATCAATGGATTTTATCCACGCAGACAGAGTAGCACGTCTCTTTCCAGATACAAAGCATTTATTTCTGTATCGGAACGGCAAAGAAACCATACAGTCGTTTTACCATGCGATTGCCTTTTTGCCCAAAATTTTATTTTATAATGCATTGCAGAATAGTCGCCTTGCTCATCGTTGTTTTCCAAAGCAAGCTAGATATTTATGGAACAGGATGATTCTTGATCTGCCTTGGCTTCAAGACCCAGAACTAATGATTAAGACTTCCATGGTTGGTATGATGGCGTGCCATTGGGCAATGCTATGTCACACGTATATCCGCTTTAAAGAGGCAGGTATGGATATCAAGGCCTTTAAATACGAGGATATTATTGAAAACCCACGACATGCCTGCCAGAGGTTGCTGGAATACTGCGGCTTACCGCTGGAATACACTGAGGTTGCTTGCAATGCTCTGAAACACGATTCCCAGCGAGGCATGCTTCGATCTAGGAAAAGCATGAAGGGCGGCTGCATGGACAGCAAATATCTAATAAAATGGATCCCTGAGTTGTTAGCAGAATCAAACTTCTTTTGCGATGGCTTCGGAGTCAATCGAATTGGTGTACCAATTTTTTTGCCGGATACAATTTCTTCACAAAATATGCATGACAGTCTAGCTGCTTGTTTATAAACAACCTCATTTATACCTGTATAGTTCTGTATAATCTAAAAATATACAGAAACCTATGTAAAGCTTTCGTTAAATGTTATAACAGATTGTCATTGGTGATGTAACCCACGGTATTTAAAATATGACCAACGTGATTATTCTCCGTTTTAAATTGATATTACCTTTAAATGCATTGCCACTTTCATATATCAATTTAGCAGATTTCAATTTTAAAATTTTACTGCCACATTGAATTTGCATCAATCAACATGCCTTCAAACTTAATCATGGGGTGTATAAAGATGAAATGGTTGCGAACTCGGACACATATATTACTTTCGTTGCATTATTTTTTATGAGATTCGTGTATGTGAGTCGCGAAAACCATTTAAGAAAAAGATGAATAACTATGATGATAATAATAATGATGTAAATAAATGACATCATAAGCTAATTAGATACATAAACGCTAAGTATATAGCACTAGTCAGTATGATAAATACTGTAAATGTGAAATTAAGAAAAATTGACTTACTCGATTGAAGCAACACTCCGAGATAATAGCAATGTTCACAATGATAATGGGCAAAGTTAAATAATGGCGTTTGCCCCTCAAAACCCCAGCCCTGCGACAACTAAACGAACGTTCCTAAATTCATTCACCAAAACGTTCTGCCCAAACCTTAATCATATGTTACTCTGTGATCCGTAACTACAAAAATTAGTGTAATAAAATGGATACCATTAATACATTTTCAATAATATATATTTACTTTATATGTTATTGCCGCATGGGTCGGCAACAGTGGTGATGTTATATATTAATGCATTCCATGATACGTTGTTATTGGAAGAGCAGACTTGTTCATAATAGCATATACGAAACTTAAGGCAATTGCGCATAAGTAATTTCCGAATCATGTTTTATTCACATATTTTAATGAGATATATGTCATATGAATGTAGGATAAAAATATGGGCTAATAGAATAGATACAGAAGACTGTGTGGTTTGAACAACTATACTATGTTGATTCTAAGTCTAAACTCCATGTGTTCAGTAGACTTTACAACCATGTGCATTACATATATAACAAATGGTTAGGCACCTGGTCATTACAATCTGTGTTAGCGCTCTCGCCTCCCTGGGGAGGCTACAGCCCCGCTGCCGTATGAGGCGCTAAATACAAAGCAGGAAAAAATGCGGCCACACCACAATACCAATGCGATTGAAAGTCTCGTGTTAGATAGTCACTACGTGCATCCATATTAAAAAGACATATCCTTCCTGGGCTTGTTTAAGAGCCGTATCATGTTATATGGATATGGTACATCTGGCATTGACAGTCTGTTTAATTCTTGCATCTGGAAAACGCGATAAATCATGTTGATTTTATGTATCTTTTATATCACATTATTATGTAACACAATTGCTTTAAACTAACTTGTAGATATGTAAGGCCTGTATCTCCAAGTTATTCACAGTAAAACATTATGTTTAATGATCTACCTACTACACGAATGTATTATTCTATTCCAGTTTTTCTCTCTCCTCACACACACACAGACGCCCATTTTACAAACAAATACCTAGAAAATATACTCAGAGCGCATGCCTGCGCCACTGAAGCTCATTCCTTAGAATTAGTTGTTTAATAACCGAATTTAAACCAAATTACCAAAATCCAATCGATTCTAAGTCAGCCATTCACGAAAATTGCATCAAACCCCGTGAATTTCTTCCGAGTTTTGACCGTTTACTAATAAACCAACAAGGACAAAACAAAACCTCCTTGGCTGAGACAATAATAATAATTAATCAAAGTTAAAGATGAAAAACGCTCTCCTACCTGCTCTTCCGTCAGTTCCCATCCGCTAGATGCCCCTACATTGTCTTCCAGCTGTGACATCTTTGTAGCTCCTATAACCACAGAGGACACGGTGGGTCTCTGAAGCAACCAGCGGATAGCTACCTGAGCCACGGTTTTGCCTGAGTTTTGAAAATAAGATAAATGTGATAAGCGCTTTGTGACTGGACCTTTGATGTCTGAGTCAAACTCTCCCTGTGTACCGGTAAGTGCATGTTTAATTATGACCAAGAAAATTTATCACAAGATGAGCATATATACATAGCAATCTTAATCTGGGACTTATTTAGATTTTGTTTCCTTCTAGTAATTCACATGTGTATGAGAGTGCATGTGATATTGTAAAACTAAACATTTGGCTATATTTTCAGAAATATGCATTCATTACCATGTCCCTTTCCTATTTCTTCCATGGCTTCCAGAAGGTTCCAGGTCTTGTCATTGTTGAAGTGGTTCCAAGTAGGCTGGTCATGCCTGTGTCGTTGCTCGGGTTGTTCACTTGCCCACCCAATTCTGGTCGCCCGTACATCCCCTGGCCCGTCCATCCCGCGCTTGAATTTGCCACTTAGAAGGCCACTGAAACGATTGCCTGTACTCTGTGATGTACAATCAAGATAAAAACATTTTCATTATTTAATAAGCTATGTATTAACAAATGAACTTTGGTGTTTACAGTCCGAATACAACGTTAGAAAGAGAAGTTACTGTAACATACCGGGGTGTCAGGATATGTAGTCCGCTAAGACTGTACAGGGGGAAGTCTGTCCCCCACTACTTTGTACAGGTGACATTGGGCCCATATACTAACCCCGATACTCTTACTGACCCTAACCTGTACTTATCATATGGGACCCTGGAATTCTTGGGACACCGGTATTGAACAGAATGAGGGAAACACGTGTTTAATTTTATTGACATGCTTGTTGACATTCACAGTTTTGAAAGGGGGAAACCCAAACGTACTGTACCTGTACGTGAGCGGATTTTTCCAAATCACCATTCCTTCACGGCGCCCGGATAGCTCAGTCGGTAGAGCATCAGACTTTTAAGGATACTCAAGTTATCTGAGGGTCCAGGGTTCGAGTCCCTGTTCGGGCGCGATTCTTATTTTCCTTTTGTATATGAGTCAGCATTGAATAACCGGGAAGGGTAATCCGCTAAGAACCTTACAGTCCGTTCCCCATTGTTTTAATTTGTTCAGGCGACATTCGTCTCATATTCTAACCCTCATACTTCAACTAACCCTAGCTTTTACTAATCATATTGGACCCTGGACTTCCATTCCTGTGACTATCATCCCCTTCACACGGGGACATGCAAGTACATGCAGTGTGCTGCAAGCGGTCTACAACTGCTGGCCATGGTATCATGGATTATAAACTGGTGTCAATCTTATCAACTACGAAATGACATGGTTGACTGTTATATGGCGGTTTTAGCAGAAAATTAACCTCAAGGCGGTGATCTATGTATGTCGACACCCTTTAACTTCTATGCTTGAAAAGAGGAGACAACATTTCGTTCATGACTCACCCCTTCAGCGGACTCCATGGTAAAAACCCGATCCCTTCATTCATACACACGTCAAACAGTTCGTATTCTGTTTCTCGGGTCATCAAGTTGTACTGTTGCTGGAGATGTGAAGAATTGTTAAGTGTGACAAATAAGGTATACTGCTTCTACAAACACAACATGTTAGACAATAATTTGTTTATGTAGTTTTTTTTAGTGCCAAGTTTCTAACGTTTGAGCCACTAGCGTAATACACATGACGGCTGGTGAATCTCATTCGTAAGGGCAAAATTAGAAACAAAAAATATCGAAAATAGTCTTTAGATCCTATTTGTATCAACGGCTTTGTATTGGAAATGCCTTGATGATATAAGTTAATTTATGAAATTTTCAGGATTGATATTGTTCTTTCTTTGTTTATTTATGCATAATAATTATTATCATTATTATTATTATTATTATATGGTATACCATGTTTTATAGCCATAATGGCAATATAAAACTGACATATAAAACATTAATTTATGTATGCATTTCAAATCCTAACAAACCTGTAGGCTAATAACACTCTCCAGACCCATGAATCTAGTGTGGTCCACAATTTTCTGTAACTGCCATCCTGTCACGTTACTCACGCCAACATGGCGGACCTTTCCGGCACGCACAAGATCATTGAGGGTACGAAGGGTTTGCTCGACTGAAGTAGCGCTATCCCACATGTGAGTCTATAAAGAAACCACTCACCATCATTTGATATAAAAATCTGATTTTGATGTAAAGTATAAAAATGAAATCTTGGTCTTAAAACGTGTGGACCAGTACCCCCTGTACAGCAGTTCAAATTAATCAGTACAACTAACGCCAATATGAAACCATATACCGGGTACAGTGAGTACTTGTTGAACTTTCAAACTTAGACTTTGTTAAAACCACTCGGTTTATTTGGGATAATAAATATATAGAAATTAGCACTGTTGCATTGATCCACGCGAGTGACAGGTGTGAACAGAAACAATGGTCAGAAAACTGCACCGTTCCATTTGATTGTCGCTGCATGTCTGGCCAGGGCAATTAAACTAATTAAAAACAACAACACTTACAATCGATGAGAACTAAATAATCTTATCTATTGTGACACCAACTATAGCCAGGTGCTAAAAGTTTGCAGTGGTTCATGTACAATAGTACTGTGTGGATGGGATAAAAGATAAAAAGATAAACACCTAATAACAGAGAAGACCAGGCCCCTCGTATCTCGAAAGCATCGCGCATTGCAACCGTGCGCAAGAGCCTCGATTCCATAACTCGCCCATACTCGTCCCATATAATACATTGTAGCCTGTATTTGATATAGCTATTCGCAATACGCGATGCTTTCGAGATACGGGGCCCTGAATAAAAATTCTATACCTGATACAGGTCGATGTAATCAGTTTGCAGTCTCTTTAGACTCTGTTCCACCGCATGCATAATGTGTTTCCTACCCAGACCCACGCCATTAAGGTTATCGAGATACACGTGTGCAAATACTTTTGTGGCAACCACAAATTTCTCCCGATCCTGCCTGAAAACAAGTTGATGAAACCATTTTTATATAATACAAAGCTAGATAAACCCTTACATATCTTTCAGAACTGATAGTGGTGCGATTATGTAATATTTTTCTTTTTACCTAAAACATATGACATCATATCTATATATGAAGATGCATTATTCAGGCCTTTGGCAAAAAAGTCAAACTTATTTTCCAACTCATTTTCAGAGTGCATTTTATGCAAACACTCTTGCTTAAAAACAAAAGTTATCATTACTTCTGAAGCCACGTTCCCACTATCTCCTCCGACTCTCCTCTTTGGTAGATGTCGGCTGTGTCCAGAAAGTTTCCTCCTAACTCAGCAAACCTGTCCATCATAGCGTGTGCTGCTGCTTCATCCAGGTTGCCAGGCCGGCCTCCCTGTTGATTTACGTAATATGAATAAAAAAAAGCATGACTTGATTATTTTAGTCAAAAACATATACTTAGAGAGCATTCACAATGAATGTCATTGAGAATGTCATTGAGAGCCCATTAAAAGATTACGCGGCCTTCTTTTCATGTAGGTCCGCCATACTTAGGTCTCGGCCTTGCTAGACCTCGGCTCTTATCAATGTGAATGCTCTCTTAAGGACAAGAAATAATAAAAATATAAAGTAAATTGCTACGTTCCGGTAGAAATAATAGGTTATAGTCAAAAAGATTTAGAAATATGGATGCATTTTTTTCGGGGGGGGGGGGGGAGGGAGGGTTATCTTATAGTTATCTGAAAATATAAATCATATCAAACAAATTATCAAAGATATCTGTAATACAGCATACTACACAGTAGCATTCTCAATTATGACGTGCATTGTAGTGCTACAGGTAACTCTAAATTATTCAAATGATTTGATATGGCATACATGTAGATGGTTTGCTGGTATAAACGAGTGGGTATTTACAGCTATCGCATGGAACAGAGATTATGCTTTAAAGTCCACATTCGAGTCTTCAGTAACCGTCTCACATCATGTAATAATCAAGGTTACGTGGAATAAACGTGTAAGTTGAACAGCAGATACTTCAAACAGTACCTCAGCATTAACAAACAACAGGAATACTCACCTTATGCTCCCCGAATGTCATTGTGCCCATGCAAATGTTCGACACCTTCAGTCCTGAGCTGCCTAGAAAGTTGTAGCCCATCGACGACCCATCCATTTTGTCACTGTCGACTGATGTTAACCACAGACAACGAGATGCAGGAACTGGGTCACAGCGTTCAAGTTTACTGTGCCACGTGTTGTCTATGTATATTCATTATTTATGTTAATAAATCTCATTGGTGCTGTCTTGCACGCGGTACTATCCGTTTAGCAAGATGTCACAGTTACCGGTAGCAACAGGTTTAACTCATCTGGGAATAAAGAGGAACAATGTTCCTTCAGGAGATGTGATCTCTAGAACGACCTCTAGTGTGAGTATCAATTGTATTTCTACCTTTGAATGGGTGACATTCGAGATCATCCTGCTTTTGATTTAAATGATTAGAGAATTTGTAGAAAAATTAAACTTAGGTCCAGCGGTGAGGGTACAGTAATGGCACATTCCCCTTACTGTGACTCCGTACTTCACGCGGCAGAGAGCATATACATTGTGGAAATGGTAACCGCATAATGGGTCGTTTTAAAGATTAATTGAGAAGTATATCAAATATCCGTATTGAGCAGGGCCCGCATCCTACGCATACGAAATATATTTTGGATTTGCAAAAACCATGCCATGCTGGACCTTACTGGACAACAATTTTAAGAGATTGCCTCAGCCAGAATCCATGCATTGCTATATTCTGGTTTGGACTGGTTGCAGAAATAAAGTCCAACCGTTTTCTTATGGCCATTTGTAATGCATATATAATCCACTGTGTGTGGATTCAACCAACTGCAAAGAAACGCAGTATAAGAAGAATGTTAAAAGGATAATAACTCTTCCTATGAAATCTTTATTTCACAATAAAAACATTGTGAATAACTCATAGAAATAAAATATATTCTGTTTTACCACAAAAACGGCAGTTATAGCTATTTTTCTGATATCTGAGCTTATCTTTAGACCACGCGACCTCCATTGATGGCTATACTCTGGCTATTGTATTTAATGTGTATTCAAACATACTGAAGTGGTCGCTAACACTAGTTCCTAGTTTTAATAATATATAATAATTAAAATTGCATTGTGCATTTATATGATGGCCATGCATGTCATATTCTGCCTTCAGTTCGTGCTTGTACGCACTGCATGTGTTTGCAAATGCCAGAATCTGTTGATTTTTTAGTCAAATGACGGAATGTGCTTTCTTTTGCAACTAACCCAATGGGAAATACATTGAATGAAAATAGATACTTTAAGATCATTATCATCGTTGCTTTCCTAAGCTTCATATGAACTCAGTAACGCAACTATGTTGATTAAATTGGCCCGGTATATCATTTACTGATACAGTATAAAAGGTCAGTCACAAAGTGGGTGCAACAGCACAAGTGTACATCTAAACCCATCCCATGAGAGATCTGTCCATTTTATCTCAGTGACCTTCTGTTGTCCAAACAGAGAATTAAAGAGTCCGAAGTCGGCAGTCCAGTGTCACAATGACTTGGTCACACCGTTTCCTTATACATGTACAGCGGTGTATGTGCCGCGCATTGCTGTTGCTTACCCGAACCAATCCTTCTTGCTAAGACAGTCTTCCATGAGGCGGGTAAGTGATACCTTAGGTTCATGATCAAGCAAGATGACCGTTATCATTACAGACAATCGAAGAAGGCACTCGGTCTACAAATATGTACATGTACCCGTGCGAGCCCATAGCATCAAACAGATTGGCAGTTCCTGTAACATTTTCGCCAGGGGTTATGGCCTCGTGTAGTACGTGGCATTCCATCTCAAGTCGCTGGTTGGTACAGTGAATGTGGTATCTTGTTGTGGATCGCGTTCGAGACTATATCACCTTAAATCGGTTTGACCATATTCATTACTTAACAAAATGCGGATATTAAACGCCAACTATAACGTTTAAATAAATCTATACTTATAATATATACACTGTACATTAATAATTTTATACTAATAGTAACGGCACCCACGCGTGATATAGCGGGGGGTGTCATGGGATCCAATATAGCAGTGAGTATACCGGGGTATATACCCTATGTAAGGCTTGAGATAAGTAGGTTATACACCGTGATACGTATACGTTATACCGCATGGTACGGTGAAATGGGATCTTTGGGGGAATACAAGGTCAACAAATCACATATCTATGTACGGCCAGTCAAGGACCAATACCCTGCGCAGATGTGGCATAGGCCTATGCATTTCCACATCTGCCAAAGCTGCATATGCACACATTCACTGTATCTCTACCAGAAAGCACATAAACTCAGTACAGAGTACCGTCATCAAGGATAAGGGCACCTCATCAGAGGACCAATAGGTGCATCATTGCCCCTTGTTCACCAACGCATGATATACAACGGAGAAGCCAATCAGTGTTCCGTTTTCGTACGCGTCCTCTTGTATACCTGTTACACACAGGACGTCCATGTGCCTGATTTAATAAATGGACTTTTAATTTGACCTAAAAGTAATGCAAAGAGATTAAACAATTATTGACGACAGACTGCTGTGTACTAATTCAGTTTATTTCATTTTATTATTTATTTACTTATTTATTTATTTATTTATTTTTTAATGGAGCACCATATTACCCTAGGTTACTTACTCAAATGCTTTCAAACATGTTTCAGGAGATATGAGTCAGCTTCGGTGGTGGATTTTCCGCACGTGTCGGTTCCTCTTTAGTTTAGCACAGCGCATTTGGTGGCAATGTAACGGCACCGCTAACACACTGCGACTTGCAAGGAATGGTCAACTGTACGAGCAATCTGCCCAGGTTAAAAACATCATATGGAAATGCAAATTAGACCCTTCACGAGAAGCAGAGTCGGACAAATTCATTGCCACCCACAGTCATTTCGCACATCCGCGGTGCATAATGGGGGAAAATATCACGCTGATTTACGTCGACGAGAAAGAGGTTTTGTTTGTTGAAACGCCCAAGACGGTAGACATCTACAGTTCTGAGCTTAACCCTTTTATGTACATGGCACAGTTTGATTATGCTACTCGTTTAATTGTGCTGCCTATTTCGTCATTTCATAGAATCGCCGCTGAAATCGGTGATCCAAAAGGTGATGTGCTGTTACTCTCTAACACAGGGCGATGTGGATCTACGGCAGTCACGCAAATTCTTGAATCGGTCCCGAGAGTTGTGTCTATGAGCGAACCAGGCGGGTACACAAGTCTGAATATCATCATGAAACGGACCTCCCGCGAGGAATTTGAAAGGCACGTGAGGAGCGTAGTTCGACTCACGTGCAAACCGATGCAGGATAGCAACCCTCGACTCATTTGTATCAAACCAAGAGCTGAGAATTTTGTTTTTGCGGACATAGTGGCGCGGGTTGTACCACAAATCAAACATCTATTCTTATATCGGAACGGCAAAGAAACCGTCCAGTCGTATTACCATGCCTTCGCTTCTCTTCCACAAACCAAACGCTCGCATGCTTTGCAAACGAGCCGCATTGCCCACTACCTTTTTCCGCACCTGGCCCGATTCCAATGGGACCTGGGAGTCGACACGGAAACGTACCCGTGGTTGGGGGACACCGAGCTGGTGGCGCGTGTTTCCATTATAGGATATTACGTCGCGAGCTGGGCAACCATATGCGCTAATTACCGCAGATTCAAACAGAACGGCATGGCCATTAAATCCTTCAAGTATGAAGATTTGATGGAGAATCCGCACCACGCCTGTAAGCTACTGCTGCAATACTGCGACTTGCCAGTGGAGTCTGCTTCAGAAGCTTGCAAGGCCATGGATCGCGACTCCCAGAAAGGGATGTACGTAACTAACTTGGACACGCATGGAAAAAGAGGGCGGGACTACCTTATTGATTGGACAAAAGAGGTCCAATCAGAAGCAGACTTATTTTGCGACCGCCTTGGTGTTGCACGGATCGGAGAAACGAGTGTGTTGCCAGACACTATTTCTTCCACTGGCGTCAAGTGATATTCTCCGGAACTAAGTTAAATAACACGCTCTGAGAAATGCCAAGGTATTTTGAAAACAATAAAAGCAATGAGGTACAACCGTTTGACTGAAACCTAAGATGACCGTCACGCACACATGGTAAATGCGCCAGTCATTTCAAAATACCCAGCTTATATATCAAGCTTTCAAATATTAGGGTAACACTGCAACGGTCTGCGTTCTGTAAACATCGATTTTTTATGAGGTGACGGAAACTTATAAATGTCGAGAAAAGAGGACATACAGGTGTGAGCTCTCGCAAGAAATAAACGTGTAGAATGACACGACTTTTTTAATGGTTAAACAATCTTATTTGGCATTTTCTTAAGATTTTATGTTTAAAAAAAGAGACATCAAAATAAACAGCTACANTTTTTTAAAAAATTCCCCCCCCCGGGGGGGGGGCCCCCCCCCCCCCCCCCCCCCCCCCCCGGGGGGTCCCCCCCCCCTTCCCCCTTCCCCCCCCCCCCCCCCCCCCCCCCGGCATTTTGCTCAGGCTACGGCCCTGGAAACCATACTGTGAGTACTTGTTGAACTTTCAATCTTAGACTTTGTTAAAACCTCTCGGTTTATTGGGGATTATAAATATATTGGAATTAGCACTGTTGCATTGATCCACGCGAGTGACAGGTGTGAACAAAAACAATGGTCAGAAAACTGCACCGTTCCATTTGATTGTCGCTACGTGTCTGGCCATGCAGGGCAATGAAATTAATTAAAAACAACAACACGTACAAGCGATTAGAACTAAATAATCGTATCTATTATGATACCAACTATTGTCTGGCGCTAAAAGATCCCAGTGGTTCATGTACACTGTGTGCATGGGATAAAAGATAAAAAGATAAACACCAAATAACAGAGAAGACCAGGCCCCCCGTATCTCGAAAGCATCGCGCATTGCGCCAGCGTCTCGATTCCATAACTCGCCCATACTCGCCCCATATAATATATTGTAGCCTCTATTTGATAAAGCTATTCGCAATACGCGATGCTTTCGAGATACGGGGCCCTGAATAAAAAAATTATACCTGATAGAGGTCGATGTAATCAGTTTGCAGCCTCTTTAGACTCTGTTCCACCGCATGCATAATGTGTTTTCTACCCAGACCCACGCCATTAAGGTTGTTGAGATACACGTGTGCAAATACTTTTGTGGCAACCACAAATTTCTCCCGATCCTGCCTGTAAACAAGTTGATGAAACCATTTTTATATTATACAAGACTAGATAAACCCTTACATATATTTCAGAACTGATAGTGGTGCTATTATGTAATATTTTTGTTACCTAAAACATATGACATCATATCTATATATAAAGATGCATTATTCAGGCCATTGGCAAAAACGTCAAACTCAATTTCCAACTCATTTTCAGAGTGCAATTTTATGCAGTCTCTTGTTTGAAAACAAAAGTTATCATTACTTCTGAAGCCACGTTCCCACTATCTCCTCCGACTCTCCTCTTTGGTAGATGTCGGCTGTGTCCAGAAAGTTTCCTCCTAACTCAGCAAACCTGTCCATCATAGCGTGTGCTGCTGCTTCATCCAGGTTGCCAGGCCGGCCTCCCTGTTGATTTACGTAATATGAATAAAAACAAGCATGACTTGATTATTTTAGTCAAAAACATATACTTAGAAAGCATTCACAATGAATTTCATTGAGAATGTCATTGAGAGCCCATTAAAAGATTACGCGGCCTTCTTTTCATGTAGGTCCGCCATACTTAGGTCTCTACCTTGCTAGACCTCGGCTCTTATCAATGTGAATGCTCTCTTAAGGACAAGACATAATAAAAATATAAAGTAAATTTCTACGATCCGGTAGAAATAATAGGTTATAGTCATTTCAAAAAGATTTAGAAATATGGATGCATTTTTTTTTTTTTTTGGGGGGGGGGGAGGGAGGGTTATCTTATAGTTATCTGAAAATATAAATCATATCAAACAAATTATCACAGATATCTGTAATACAGCATACTACACAGTAGCATTCTCAATTATGACGTGCATTGTAGCGCTACAGGTAACTCTAAATTATTCAAATGATTTTATATGGCATACATGTAGATGGTTTGCTGGTATAAACGAGTGGGTATTTACAGCTATCGCATGGAACAGAGATTATGCTTTAGAGTCCGCATTCGAGTCTTCAGTAACCGTCTCACATCATGTAATAATCAAGGTTACGTGGAATAAACGTGTAAGTTGAACAGCAGATACTTCAAACAGTACCTCAGCATTAACAAACAACAGCAATACTCACTTTATGCTCCCCGAATGTCATGGTGCCCATGCAAATGTTCGACACCTTCAGTCCTGAGCTGCCTAGAAAGTTGTAGCCCATCGACGACCCATCCATTTTGTCACTGTCGACTGATGTTAACCAAAGACAACGAGATGCAGGAACTGGGTCACAGCGTTCAAGTTTACTGTGCCACGTGTTGTCTATGTATATTCATTATGTATGTTAATAAATCTCATTGGTGCTGTCTTGCACGCGGTACTATCCGTTGAGCAAGATGTCACAGTTAGCAACAGGTTTTACTCATCTGGGAACAAAGAGGAGTTGATATTGGAAACAATGTTCCTTCAGGAGATGTGATCTCTAGAACGACCTCTAGTGTGAGTATTAATTGTATTTCTACCTTTGAATGGGTGACATTCGAGATCATCCTGCTTTTGATTTAAATGATTAGAGAATTTGTAGAAAAATTAAACTTAGGTCCAGCGGTGAGGGTACAGTAATGGCACATCCCCCTTACTGTGACTCCGTACTTCACGCGGCAGAGAGCATATACATTGTGGAAATGGTAACCGCATAATGGGTCGTTTTAAAGATTAATTGAGAAGTATATCAAATATCCGTATTGAGCGGGGGCAGCATCCTTCGCATACGAAATATATTTTGGATTTGCAAAAACCATGCCATGCTGGACCTTACTGGACAACAATTTTAAGAGATTGCCTCAGCCAGAATCCATGCATTGCTATATTCTGGTTTGGACTGGTTGCAGAAATAAAGTCCAACCATTTTCTTATGGCCATTTGTAATGCATATATAATCCACTGTGTGTGGATTCAACCAACTGCAAAGAAACGCAGTATAAGAAGAATGTTAAAAGGATAATAACTCTTCCTATGAGATCTATATTTCACAATAAAAACATTGTGAATAACTCATAGAAATAAAATATATTCTGTTTTACCACAAAAACGGCAGTTATAGCTATTTTTCTGATATCTGAGCTTATCTTTAGACCACGCGACCTCCATTGATGGCTATACTCTGGCTATTGTATTTAATGTATATTCAAACATACTGAAGTGGTCGCTAACACTAGTTCCTAGTTTTAATAATATATAATAATTAAAATTGCATTGTGCATTTATATGATGGCCATGCATGTCATATTCTGCCTTCAGTTCGTGCTTGTACGCACTGCATGTGTTTGCAAATGCCAGAATCTGTTGATTTTTTAGTCAAATGACGGAATGTGCTTTCTTTTGCAACTAACCCAATGGGAAATACATTGAATGAAAATAGATACTTTAAGATCATTATCATCGTTGCTTTCCTAAGCTTCATATGAACTCAGTACCGCAACTATGTTTATTAAATTGGCCCGGTATATCATTTACTGATACAGTATAAAAGGTCAGTCACAAAGTGGGTGCAACAGCACAAGTGTACATCTAAACCCATCCCATGAGAGATCCGTCCATTTTATCTCAGTGACCTTCTGTTGTCCAAACAGAGAATTAAAGAGTCGGAAGTCGGCAGTCCAGTGTAACAATGACTTGGTCACACCGTTTCCTTATACATGTACAGCGGTGTATGTGCCGCGCATTGCTGTTGCTTACCCGAACCAATCCTTCTTGCTAAGACAGTCTTCCATGAGGCGGGTGAGTGATACCTTATAGGTTCATGATCAAGCAAGATGACCGTTATCATTACAGACAATCGAAGGAGGCACTCGGTCTACAAATATGTACATGTACCCGTGCGAGCCCATAGCATCAAACAGATTGGCAGTTCCTGTAACAATTTCGCCAGGGGTTATGGTCTCGTGTAGTGGCATTCCATCTCAAGTCGCTGGTTGGTACAGTGATTGTGGTATCTTGTTGTGGATCGCGTTCGAGACTATATCACCTTAAATCGGTTTGACCATATTCATTACTTAACAAAATGCGGATATTAAACGCCAACTATGACGTTTAAATAAATCTATACTTATAATATATACACTGTAAATTAATAATTTTATACTAATAGTAACGGCACCCACGCGTGATATAGCGGGGGTGTCATGGGATCCAATATAGCAGTGAGTATACCGGGGTATATACCCTATGTAAGGCTTGAGATAAGTAGGTTATACACCGTGATACGTATACGTTATACCGCATGGTACGGTGAAATGGGATCTTTGGGGGAATACAAGGTCAACAAATCACATATCTATGTACGGCCAGTCAAGGACCAACACCCTGCGCAGATGTGGCATAGGCCTATGCATTTTCACATCTGCCAAAGCTGCATATGCACACATTCACTGTATCTCTACCAGAAAGCACATAAACTCAGTACAGAGTACCGTCATCAAGGATAAGGGCACCTCATCAGAGGACCAATAGGTGCATCATCGCCCCTTGTTCACCAACGCATGATATACAACGGAGAAGCCGATCAGTGTTCCGTTTTCGTCCTCTTGTATACCTGTTACACACAGGACGTCCATGTGCCCGATTTAATAAATGGACTTTTAATTTGACCTAAAAGTAATGCAAAGAGATTAAACAATTATTGACGACAGACTGCTGTGTACTAATTCAGTTTATTTCATTTTATTATTTATTTATTTATTTATTTATTTATTTATTTTTTAATGGAGCACCATGTTACCCTAGGTTACTTACTCAAATGCTTTCAAACATGTTTCAGGAGATATGATTCAGCTTCGGTGGTGGATTTTCCGCACGTGTCGGTTCCTCTTTAGTTTAGCACAGCGCATTTGGTGGCAATGTAACGGCACCGCTAACACACTGCGACTTGCAAGGAATGGTCAACTGTACGAGCAATCTGCCCAGGTTAAAAACATCATATGGAAATGCAAATTAGACCCTTCACGAGAAGCAGAGTCGGACAAATTCATTGCCACCCACAGTCATTTCGCACATCCGCGGTGCATAATGGGGGAAAATATCACGCTGATTTACGTCGACGAGAAAGAGGTTTTGTTTGTTGAAACGCCCAAGACAGTAGACATCTACAGTTCTGAGCTTAACCCTTTTATGTACATGGCACAGTTTGATTATGCTACTCGTTTAATTGTACTGCCTATTTCGTCATTTCATAGAATCGCCGCTGAAATCGGTGATCCAAAAGGTGATGTGCTGTTACTCTCTAACACAGGGCGATGTGGATCTACGGCAGTCACGCAAATTCTCGAATCGGTACCGAAAGTTGTGTCTATGAGCGAACCAGGCGGGTACACAAGTCTGAATATCATCATGAAACGGACCTCCCGCGAGGAATTTGAAAAGCACGTGAGGAGCGTAGTTCGACTCACATGCAAACCGATTCAGGATAGCAACCCTCGACTCATTTGTATCAAACCAAGAGCTGAGAATTTTGTTTTTGCGGACATAGTGGCGCGCGTTGTACCACAAATCAAACATCTATTCTTATATCGGAACGGCAAAGAAACCGTCCAGTCGTATTACCATGCCTTCGCTTCTCTTCCACAAACCAAACGCTCGCATGCTTTGCAAACGAGCCGCATTGTCCACTACCTTTTTCCGCACCTGGCCCGATTCCAATGGGACCTGGGAGTCGACACGGAAACGTACCCGTGGTTGGGGGACACCGAGCTGGTGGCGCGTGTTTCCATTATAGGATATTACGTCGCGAGCTGGGCAACCATATGCGCTAATTACCGCAGATTCAAACAGATCGGCATGGCCATTAAATCCTTCAAGTATGAAGATTTGATGGAGAATCCGCACCACGCCTGTAAGCTACTGCTGCAATACTGCGACTTGCCAGTGGAGTCTGCTTCAGAAGCTTGCAAGGCCATGGATCGCGACTCCCAGAAAGGGATGTACGTAACTAACTTGGACACGCATGGAAAAAGAGGGCGGGACTACCTTATTGATTGGACAAAAGAGGTCCAATCAGAAGCAGATTTATTTTGCGACCGCCTGGGTGTTGCACGGATCGGAGAAACGAGTGTGTTGCCAGACACTATTTCTTCCACTGGCGTCAAGTGATATTCTCCGGAACTAAGTTAAATAACACGCTCTGAGAAATGCCAAGGTATTTTGAAAACAATAAAAGCAATGAGGTACAACCGTTTGACTGAAACCCAAGATGACCGTCACGCACACCTGGTAAATGCGCCAGTCATTTCAAAATACCCAGCTTATATATCAAGCTTTCAAATATTAGGGTATCACTGCAACGGTCTACGTTCTGTAAACATCGATTTTTTATAAGGTGACGGAAACTTATAAATGTCGAGAAATGAGGACATACAGGTATGAGCTCTCGCAAGAAATAAACGTGTAGAATGACACGACTTTTTAAAATGGTTAAACAATCTTATTTGGCATTTTCTTAAGATTTTATGTTTAAAAAAAGAGACATCAAAATAAACAGCTATATGTATTACAAAATATGTATTTCTTTTCACGGCAAACAAATTTAACAAATATAAGCCAACTCTAAGAACATACAAAGAATTAACAGTCTATAAAACCCCGGAAAACACCCGGATTAAGGGAAACTGAACAGTGTGAACTCAAGCTTAAATAAAAGAGAAATATAAACAAATACTAATACTAATAATGACAATAATTATAATGAGGATTGCCCATAAACACCAAACAAAATCTATCACGTCTTCTTCCATTCAGCCGAATTTCTATCATTTTGAAGCACAGGAATATAAAGCCTTTGTTCACAATTAGTTACAGGCTAGATCACAATTACAGCATCATGGCTGAACAAACAAGACACTACAAAGAAAAACAAAATAAAAAAATAATACTTTTTCCATTGCACATTTTGCATTGCTTTTGATTGTTACATGCTTGAGCACACATTTTAAAGGGGTAACAACTTTTCATCCGAGATTCGAAATACCAAAATACACGAATTGTAAACAACACTAGAAATAAAGCATTTACCACCAAAACGGCGGTTAGCGCAATTATTCTGAAATGTGTGCTTGCCGTCGGGCCACGTGGACCTTCACATATGGCTACCCTCCGGAACACTCTCTTAAGTGATTATTACAAAAAAAAAGATAAATAAAAAATAATCGATTAACTTTGAATGTTTGAACGGATTTATTTACCACTGGTAAGAGTGGGAAGTTCGTTGTTTACCTCAGGAAAATCCGTTTTTTGGCACTTGCCCTGCCAAAATGTTTGTAAAAAAAGAAAAAATGTCATTCCTAAACATTCTTCTCTCTGCCAGATGCTGTCCATCTGATGACGTAGCTGATGAGCAGATCTTGTCGAACAAAAATTTGAATAGCCAGAGAAATATATGTGAATACTGTATATAGTGACATCTGGCAGAGAAATATTTGAGAATATCCAGTGACATCTGGCAGAGAAATATATGTGAACATATGCGTCTCATGAAAAATCATTGTACATGTAAGGTCAAATGATACATCAAAAACAAATCACCAATTCATAGGCGACTGACGCATAAAAAACAAGATGCATTTACATAACATATTACATCTGTTGTATAAAGTAGCAAAGCAATCTATACTCCAATAACTGAACCTTTTTCACAAAAAAAATGGACAAAACACAATAAATATACAAAAATGACAATATATTTGTTTGGCTCTATCTCTGCCTTAATAATTGTAGCCTTATACCTGTATTTATTATACTGCCATAGGTGACACAAAAAAAAAAAAAGAAAACTGTTGAGTATTTCCCCTTTAAACAGCCTGCACTTATATCCTCTATCAAACTTTTTCAAGAGCAGTAAAGTGTACATTACATTTGTCATGCGATATATGCACGATGCCCTTATATCCCTTTTTGCGATCGTATGTCAGTAGAAGGCGGCCGTACGAAACAATACGGTTTCACGGCCTACGCAGCCTCTACGATTTTGTCAAGCTAAAACTTTTGACAATTCTCTAAAATCGCAAACCCGTAGGCAGCAGCAATATTGTAGTTAGCATTGCACAGTTCCCTTACGGACATTATTGTTCTGTGGACTTGCGGTGATCGTGAACATGGATGAACCTATTATTGGTTTCTTTCCCGTCCACCTTCTGGTGAATTAAGCAGCTAGGAGACATAACAATAGTGGAGATATAATTTAGTTCAACGCACTTGAATATGAAGCTGTGCGTTTCCCTATTCTGACCTCGTGGGTTCTAAAAACGACCCCCGTGACAATTGTAATGTACGTTTTGCAAAGGTTAAAGTATGTTGCTATGGTAGAGATTACTTCGTAGGTCTGGTAACCATGGCAATGTCAGGAGGAATGATGCTGCGTAGTTGGGAGACAGCGGTGTTCACTATGCCACTAGTCAAATCCAAGAGCCTTGAAAGGAGAGAATGTTTTGAAAATGTCAAGCCTCTGCACAGATCATATCATCCATTTCTTGTACATGATCATATTATTTCAAGACAACTTTCACATGTTATTTCAAAGACTAACTGAAAGCATACAAAGGCAAATTTTATCCATCTTTTAAAACAAGCAAAACAAAGCAACATTTGTCAACATTTCTGTTGGCGTACTTATGTAATGATCAATCTGTTTTTGAACTCAGTTATTTTACTGCACAACTGGTAGTCGATGGCATAAATAAATAAATTTCTTTTTTTTTTTCACAGGCTTACCTGTCTAGAGAAAATAACTTATATACTAGTACAGTTTATACAATAATCAAAACTTACCACTGTTTTTGCTGTTGAGTAACATGTGGGGTATCCCCAGAACTGTTTATTGTGTTCTTCACATGTTTAAAGTTGTCTTCGATGCTTTTTTGATATGGCTGCAGGAAAGTGCATTTCTTCAAGGCATTTGTGCATATAGATTGCTGGAAGATAGATAGATTATTTTGTTTAATTGATTAATGAATTCCTGATCAAAAATTTAATCTTAATTTTTTTCTTAAATTTGGTTCCTAAAACCCACTACATTAACCATCAGAGGGCCATGGGTCAGAGGGATCTTACTTAAAGTGTTTTATCTGTTTTCAATAAAATAATAAAAATAGCAAATATTATAATTATTATTTTAATATTATTTTTATTGCTGGATAAAGAGACAAAGGGTAGCACTGTTGTAAATCAACCTTTCTTCTTGACTGATTTTTGACCTTATGATTGACCATGAATGCTGATAGATTCTTGCTTACTATGCACATATATATATATACGTAATGTTAAACGCATATACTTTTGATGCAACTATGAAGATCTACTATAAAGATGTAACAGTAGTGTATATATATATATATATATATGTGTGTAATTGTTGTAATAGTAGTAATATTATAGCAGCATATGTCATATAAGTAATGTTATAGTAGATCTTCATAGATGCATCATTAATGATTATGATAACTTATTTATATCTTGAAGACCTATACAGTAATTTGATATGAATCTTCACGCATACCTTTGGTGACAAATGCATTCTATAGCACCAATTGTTTGGATACTTACATAGAGTAAAGCTATTTGGTGAGCCACATATTTATGATTGGTGATATTGGCTATGTCGCTATTCAACTGGTGGGCCATATTGACGACTTGATTCAGCTTACACAGAACTGTAATGTGATCTGAAAANTCAAAGTTAATCCAGGGTTTTTTTCCTAAACGTACGGTTTTTTGTTAAAATCTCTTAAGAGATTTTAACTGACGGAGCTCTCTCTGACATCGCATAGTCACTGTTGACCTACTTAAAACCGCGGGAAAAGCAGACAACAACAACACTATATAAGATTCATGAGATATATTCGTCTTTTTGTTAAAAATACATTAATATCCACAATGTGTGCCATTCTGGGCTTTTCGTTATCCGACGCACTGTACAAAAACTCGCAACTTACGTCTGCGTCTGCATTAATGCGTTTGCCGCCATATGTTATTTTGGTCTCGAATGAACGCGAGAATCCGCGTGACACCATTACGTCATTAGCAACGAATGCCTTGATGACCGGGAAGAAAAGCATCGTAAGCCCTATTGACAAGCACAGATTTTAGTTTTACTACAATAACGGCCGTTTTAGTGGTAAAATACAATAGAATATATTTCCATGCGTTGTTTACAATGTATTTCATGCGGAAATTTGAATCTCAAAGGAAGAGTTATTATTGCTTTAATATGTATATCCAAAAACAAATGTGTTGTAATTTAAAACTGATAATGAATTTGACAGAAAAAATATAAATTAGATATACTACCTTTTGTTTCAAATGCATTTGAAATTTGTCCAGATGGGGTTCTTGATAGTGGTTTCTGATAAAAAAGAGAAACATGTAGTTATCACTTTTAGTTTACTATTATTTTTTAAGTTGAAAGCAACCTACGTTTCATACATGCACTAGTAGATGATATCCTAGATATCCTCTTTTCAATTCTATGCATGCACTTAAGTCACAATGCCATTACATTAGATAAGGAAACCAAATGGGAAAATTTCACTCTCCATTTGTAAATGTGCATACAGCATAGAAAAAAAATCAAAACTGAGATTTCATGCCTCTAGCATGTTTTTCAATGACTTTTTAATGGACTTTTAGAACTGAACTGAAAAAAAAAGTTTTTTTTTTTTTATTATACATAAATGAAATTGTTTTTATTAACATTTTCCTTTCTTTATATCTCAAAATTTGCATTGCAAACTTAAAATATATTTGTACACATTATGATTTGCATTTAAAAAATTATAAATAGAACTATAATAAGTATCCTTATAATTATTGCATGTGATAAGCTCTACCTTTTCATTTGTTGTGCCTCTTCTATCCTGAAGTTCCATCTCCTTTAGACAGAGGAAGTCCAACTGGGCACACAGGGCTGTTACTTCAATGGTGGGGTCCACAGCATTGCCTCTCTTAAAGTTTGTTAGCATGGACTCATTCAGGAGGACTTCCACTGAGGAGATTAAAATCTTGGGTTATTATTCATCCTCAACCTTACTGTAGGTATAAATTGTTAATATGCATTTATTCATTATAATTGTTTATTTATTTTGTTACTATAATTATTTGCATGGAAAAGTTGTTCAGGTGGCGCAGGGTTTCTTCCTTTGATATGGTTTCTTTCCACATGATGGAGACTGGTGGGCAAAGAAAACTTTTAATGCAACCATGAGCTTCAGCAGCTTGCAGAGTGATTTCTTGAAGCATTGTCTTCTTTGCTGGGAGGATTTCCTTTCCCAATCGTTGAAACCCACAAGAAAATTTTTATATCCATCTGCTATCTACACATAGTTAACATTCGCCCCTTTGCATAATTGCCCTCTCTACATCTTCATAATAATTGCAAACGAGTTTCTCTGGGCGTGAATCTAACACAACTTGGGTATGTCAACTTGCTTCCAACCTGTTTTCAACTTCAAAATATGGTTCAACGATTCGCAATAAGTCCAAGACCATCTATGTGCAACTTCGCATCTTCAGTTAACTGTCCTGGTTGTCCCTGATGATAAGCAGTACAAAATAAACTTCAAACGCTGGGACACTGTTTCTTACACACATGGGCACTTCTTTTTTCCTTCATCAAATATAGGCTAGTTGTAGAATTTGCAAGTCCAAGGTATCCAAATAACAAGGAAATGTGTTGTCCTCTTTCTTCCAAAGATGTGCCAATTTAGTCTTTCAGGTACATTGTTATATCTTGTTTCAAATGCTGCTGGCATGAAATTAGTTTTGATTCTGGGAAGGCAAATCGTTCCTGTTTTCCAAACAGCCTTTGCCTCATCTGATCCAATAATCCCACCCTGAGCTTCAGAGATAACTTGACACTNCTACAGTGAAAAGGTTAGTGTCAAGTTAGCTCTGAAGCTCAGGGTGCCTAGTATGTTGTACTCAGAAATAATTTCAAAAAATCTTTAAAAAGCTTAAAAATACATGGTGCACTCCCGTGTATTTGCATTGTTTCCCTAAACTTAATATGTCTATCCAAAAACAAATTTGTTCTAATTTATAACTGATAATGAATTTGACAGAAAAAATATAAATTAGATATTCTACCTTTTGTTTCAAATGCATTTGAAATTTGTCCAGACGGGGTTCTTGATAGTGGTTTCTGATAAAAAAAAAAAAAAGAGAATCATGTAGTTATCATTTTTAGCTTACTATTATTTTTTTATGTTGAAAGCAACCTACGTTTCATACATGCACTAGTAGATGATATCCTAGATATCCTCTTTTCAATTCTATGCATGCACTTAAGTCACACTGCCATTACGTTAGATAAGGAAACCAAATGGGAAAATTCCACTCTCCATTTGTAAATGTGCATACAGCATACAAAGAAAATCATAACTGAGATTTCATGCCTCTAGCATGTTTTTCAATGACTTTTTAATGGACTTTTAGAAATGAACTGAAAAAATAAGTTTTTTTTATTATACATAAATCAAATTATTTTTATTAACATTTTCCTTTTTTATCTCAAATTTTGCATTGCAAACTTAAAATATATTTGTACACATTATGATTTGAATTTAGACAATTATAAATAGTAGTATAATAAGTATCCTTATAATGTGATAAGCCCTACCTTTTCATTTGTTGTGCCTCTTCTATCCTGAAGTTCCATCTCCTTTAGACAGAGGAAGTCCAACTGGGCACACAGGGCTGTTACTTCAATGGTGGGGTCCACAGCATTGCCTCTCTTAAAGTTTGTTAGCATGGACTCATTCAGGAGGACTTCCACTGAGGAGATTAAAATCTTGGGTTATTATTCATCCTCAACTTACTGTAAGTATAAATTGTTAATATGCATTTTTTCATTATACTTGTTTATATATTTTGTTACTATAATTATTTGCATGGAAAAGTTGTTCAGGTGGCGCAGGGTTGCTTCCTTTGATATGGTTTCTTTCCACATGATGGAGACTGGTGGGCAAAGAAAACTTAAGATGCAACCATGGGCTTCAGCAGCTTAGGGGTGCAAAGTGATTTCTTGAAGCGTTGTCTCCTTTGCTGGGAGGATTTCCTTTCCCAATCGTTGAAACCCACAAGAAAATCTTTATATATATCCATTTGCTACACATAGTTAACATTTGCCTCTGTGCATAAATGCCCTCTCTACATCTTCATAATAATTGCAAATGAGTTTCTCTGGGCGTGAATCTAAGAACTTGGGTATGTCAAGTTGCTTCCAACCTGTTTTCAACTTCAAAATATGGTTCAACGATTCGCAATAAGTCCAAGACCATCCATGTGCAACTTCGCATCTTCGCATCAGGTTGTCCCTGATGATAAGCAGTATCTGCTCTACAAAATAAACTTCAAATGCTGGGGCAATGTTTCTTATACAAACAGGTACTAGTACTTCTTTTTTCCTTCTTCAAATATGGGCCAGTTGTAGAATTTGTAAGTCGAAGGTACCCAAATAACAAGGAAATGTGTTGTCCTCTTTCTTCCAAGGATACGCCAGTTTTGTTTCAAATGCTGCTGGCATGAAATTAGTTTTGATTCTGTGAAGGCAAATCAACCTGTTTTTCAAACAGATTCTTCCTCATCTGATCCAATAAGTTACCCAGGCTGTTTCAAGGATCCAGCTAGTTCAAGTTCAATAGTGGGGAAAAAAGCCGTGTAAGTTTTCCAATCCCAGTTAACATGGAGGCCTGGGCATAGAAAAATTGGACTAAAGTTTGAGCTGGCATTGCCCTAAATTTAAGTCTTATTTATTCCAAGTACTATGGCTTGTGACACAGGACTTGAATGACAAAAACACTTCAAGTCCTCAATATGATTACTGTATCTGTATACAACAGATTATAGTTGGTACCTTACTGTCTTCATGTGTTTTTTTCCTCACAAAATCACCACTGACGTGACAGTGAATTTGACTCTGTACGTAACTGGGATATGCAGTAAAGCTTGATCCACCACTGCCTGGACTTTCACATCTTGCCTTAGAATTATGCTGTTTGTTCTGTAGCTGGCACAAATGTAAAGGCTTTTCCAGTGCCCTTATTGCATCGATCACAAATGAGTCCCTTGTAAATGGACTTTGGGTTTCCAAGCTTTGCTAGCTGTTCAGTTCTTTGAACGATGAACATGTGTGTACAGGTTCTGCTGTACTATACATGTACTAGTACGGGTACCCTTAATTTTTGGGGTTCCCCTGTGAAGCCAGGGGCATCTCGATAGTCTGAAGGTTCATTGGTCCGAAGGTTCATTGGTTCGAAAAGTGGTAACATTTTCATCGATTTTCTAATCAAGGGTTCATTGGTCCGAAGGTTCTATAGTGAACATTTGGACCAATGAACCTTTGGACTATTGAACCTTCGGACTATCGCTACGGCCCCGTGAAGCCAACAAGACGTGCTGATTAATTGTTAAGTTGTATCAACAATATTAATTACCTAGCAATGTATTTGGCTTTCATATTACCCTATTTTGTCGGAAATGACTGTTTCCTGTGTTTACTTGCAACTAGGCTCTTTTTTTCCCCGTTGTTGTTGGTGCATTGCTCTGTATTGCTGACCGCATTGTCTAACAACATGATCGGTAGACTGCGATGTTACATTCAGTGCATTCTGGTAAAGCCTCCATGCAGAATCTTGTTGTAATCAGTATTTTGTCATTACTGAAAGCTGTTCTCATGTTCTCAAAATATCGCAGTTACCTAGCTTGTTAAAAGCCAGTAACTTAAACTGAAAAGGTCCACTTCACTTGAAAAGTCAGAAGATCAATAATTCGTCTAAACAAAAGACGACATTCGACCATATACAACACAAATACCCTTTATTGATTTGGCTCTAGTTATTTTACATACGTTTCATAAATAAATCCCTTATGCAAAACACAATAAAAATCTCCATACCTTTATATCTTGGATCATATTGTTGTAGGTCGGCAACGGGATTCGTGAAGGCAGCTGTCATTTTGAAAACTGTACTTACTGTCCATCGATATAGATTTTAGTGATGCTGCCATCAAGACGAGCTATACGGATATCTTTGTTGCGTGTGTCCCCGTCTTATTAACACGGTTTAACCCAAAGATTCAAAGTTACAGTACCGGTATTTTTAGAATGCAATCGCTATGTGATATGATAATGAATGTTTCTATGCATCCACACTGTCTAGTTATTATTATTATTATTATTAGTATTATTATTACTTTTTATTGTTGTAATTAAGAATAGCGAATCATTTTATGCCTTCGTTCTCAACATTATGAGAGGGCGATAAACGAAAATACCGACCGCAAAAGTATGCATTTTAATACATTTAGCCTCTAATTTGGGTGACCAAGGACGGCGCGTGTACGTGGAGGCGGGGAGACCATCAGCGGATAAGTCGGCTCTTCTTTCATGTAGAGTCTGGCCTATTTGATCCGTGGATCAGTAGATCTTCGGATCTTTTGTTCGAAATAGCTTCATGCATGTACAGGGTAACTTCAAATTCATACAATGGAGTTGAATACATTTTAAACACCTTCTAAAAAAATATTGATATGCCTCCTAAAACCACAAAGGGGCAAAGGAAAAGAGGATTACAGAAAGTTCAACAAAATGATAGGACCATGCCGTACTTGTTCAACCCAGGGGCGGATCCAGGGTTATTTGAAAGGGTGGGGGGAGGGGAAGCTGGGAATGACAGGCTTCGGATGAGTAGTTGACCCTCGCCCCCTTGGCTTGGAGGGCCCGCTCAAAGGCCCCGGAAAATTTTGGTGTTTTGAAGGGCAAACGGTGCCATTTGGTACGTCTAATAAATGTGATTCGGCTGGTCAAAATTCTAATTTCAAAAGGGGAATTTTTGTTAGATTTATTTTTCAGAAACCGAAGGGGAGGAGGGTCAAGACATTCGTTTGATTATTATCAGAGAAAAGCCGTATATGAACGGAGGGCGGGCTAATTTCACAACGCACGCGTGCTAAAATTCAAATTTACCACAAATCCTCATGGTAACGGAAAAATCAAAATTTCGAATCAGCGTTCTCGTGCTAATGTTTGAAATATGAAGAACTTTAACATATGATGTGGTTAATTGCTGATCAGGTTGCAGGCCTACAAAGTTCATCATAGGAAAGATAACACACTGCATGTACTAGAAATATGACAAATGCAATTATTCCGATAATTAAGCAAAGAACAAGGAAATTGTTCTATATTCCCAACCTGTCTGTTACAAAATTGGGCAAAATGCTCCTGTCGGATCGAAGATGATCAGTGTAAAAAAAAGCTCCCCTCGGAAAAAAATATACTGATATCGTACTTCGAAGGTGGAACATTTGACAACGGTTGTCTCCTCTGCTACTGGTCCAGTTTATGAATGGGTGGGAGGAATGAGGTAGTAACATATAAGAGTAGACAACTTGGTCATCCCAAATCTTCCAGAGGGCTTTCGTGCAATTTTGTATCAGCAATGGAGAAGATAGCTGGTAAATTGTACCCCCAACCCTTTGAAAACAAAGCATGCTATCTATATGTATCCTGAGCTCACCGACCAAATGGACAAAAGAAAAGAAACGAGGGGAAAAAAGAAAGAATGGGTATCAAATTAGGGATTCAGTTATCCTTTCTTTGTTTTGAGGCGATAGCGTAAAGAGCAATTTAGTTGTTCGAGGCTTGTGGTTAAGCTACTCTTTTTTACCTTTCCAAAGCATCGACAGAATCACATTGCTGTTTTCCAGCACTAAAGCTAATCAGGTCTGGTTTGAAAAGAGATAGTGCTGTGTCTTTGTGAGTATGAATTGTTTCTGAGAAACCTTTTCAACGGCACTTGAGCTGTAGGATCTCGTAGCCCAACAAAGAAAACAAAGCAAGACGCCATAGACATGCGGCATTCACATTACAGTTTTGTCGATTTCACAATGCCATATTGTTGTCGTTCTACCTGATTCTGATTGGCTCACGTCGTCCACCTAACGGCCTTGTTTCTTCTTACCCCGTTTTAACCAATGACAATTTCAGATGTATAAGAATACCAAGGACCCTCAAGTATTAGAGATTTCGCAAGACACATTAACTGAGTATCAAGAAAAAGGAGGCCACTCAAAAATGAAAGTGTTATTAATGATTGTGCTGATAATCTATGTCTTGGTCAATTCTGAAAATAGTCAAAATGGCAAAGTTACCGTATTGCCGTCGTCAGGCAGACCTGAAGTGCGGAGCGACACCGTGATAGTAAAATCGGTAAGTTCAGTTAGGCCTGGAACTATCGGCTATCGCGATGAACAAGTGTCTAATACTAGTAGAAAGCCTACACATGAAAGCCACAGTTCTCCCAAGATCAACGAAAGCGCTCCAGATCCGCTTTTGAAGTCAACCGCCTGCACGGGAGCCTCCAGTCGATTTTTTGTGCCCAATGGGGATGTCACAAACAATACAAATTGCAACCAAACAGAGGAGAATGCACCGCACGGAAACGATACTTACTCCGGTCTCTCCAAGCGGTCTCAAACCTAACTTCAGATACGTATAACACTGCGATTACAAGTCAAGCTCCCACTGTTCACCTTAGGCCTAAATTGGAAGAACCAAGTAAAACCTATTCAATGGAATATGCACGCCGGAGACTTACACAGCTTAACATAACAGTCAACAGCCTGTTCTGCGCCGAAGAGAGGGCTGGTTCAACCACTAACGTCGTTCTCGTGACCTGCTACTGCGACGACTTGTGTCACGTTTTTGGCGATTGCTGTTGGCCATACGGTCACTTTTGCAACGATACCAAGCTCACGGGGATTGAAATACAGAAAAATAATACAGAATGTTGGTTGCAGGCGACTAAAGAAAATTACGAAGTTAGTGCTAAATACTACTGGATTGTTTCTTCTTGTCCAAGCCACTGGCAAGATGAAAATGTCCGCCAAAAATGTGAGTTCAAAGGCTTGTCTAACGACATTGATATAATGCTACCTGTTTCATCAACATGGGCAAACCTCACGTATAAAAACGTTTTCTGTGCAATATGTCACAAGGCAACAACTCGCACAGCATGGAAACCCAGGGTAGTGTGTCTGACCTCCCAAATCGAAGTTTTTAGAGATGTAACGAACGTCTCTGAAATTTTAGACCAGATTGAAATGATTCCGGATTGCATGATGTTCTTTGATGCACCAGACCATAATCCTGGACGACCATGCATAGGTCCTGGAGGGGGGCATGACCCTGCGAACGGACAAAATGACAGACGTTGTTCAAGGTCATTAGACGCCGAGTCCGCACGTCTCTGCCAGTACGGGCCTGTGTCGTTGACTTTTTATAGGCGTCCAAATGGTCACGCATATGGTCAAAATGTATTCTGCTGGCTTTGCCTTAGACAACCAGATTCTATTCCAAGCATTCAGGAATGTGACGAATATGGTAAGTCGTTAAGTAACTATTTTCTATTGAAGTCATAATCAGATATCAGATCGTCCCGCCAACCTTTTATCCACTATATTAAATGGATGGCTTTTTGGTCTTTACCAAGTTAAATGTTGCTTAAGAGGTTGGTGCAACATTAGATATTTAGTTAATTTCTTAAGCACATGGCTCTTTATTACTGAGAGACGAGCTTCTTCCTGAGTGTTTAACAATTCAACCTGCCAGAGCAGGAAGTAACCTACAGGTGAGTGGAACTGTTCTTTCTTGTCACGATCTCCTTAATACTTTTTCCCAATAAAACCCCCACCCCACCCCACTCCACAAAGACAGGTATACGCATTGGCACGCGGCCATGTCGAATACCTGGTATTTATTTAGATTCTGCAAAAGCATATGGTACCAACTTTATCTATGCTGCCTCACCCACAGTGGTCTCTTGGAGCTGCGAACATGCTTCTGTCTTGGCTTGTTTGCGTTCTCTTTCTATATACATACAACGAATAATGCTTATAGTATTGACCTTAATGTTGAAAATTATATGAAAATTTTAGAGATATGATTAAATACATTTTCCAGTTATTCTGTGGGCCTATATTTAGGCCTAACTGTACATACGCCATGGTCTTAGAATAAATAAAATGACATAATTATGTTACATGTACCTATAATCAGTGATTTGGTGTCAAACTGACACAAATCAAAACAGATAATTCGGCGCTGTGACTCATTAAGGTCATTTTTTGCCTGCACAGTTTCTTTTCTTCCCATTGTATCTCATTACTTACTTTTGAACTAATTTTGCTTTTTCTCAGATGAAGCAGCGATGAAGGCTTTTGAGCCAAATGGTTTCTCTGCCTTGATAGATTATCAAAGGGAATCCCGTTGTCAGGAACACCGGAATCAAGTAAGCATGGGTAGTCTATGGAATCTAAATATCTAATGCTATATCGTTTCAAGTGTGTGTGAGCTTCTTTCAGATTTTTGTAATTGACGAAAACCAGCCTTTTCTCATTGCTTTAGCAAATGAATTTGAACAAGATGTTGATATCCATTGCCTCGTTTAAAGATGCATTTAAAGTCAAAGTTTTGCCTCAAAACCCAACCAGACCAAATACCACAATATAGTTTCGTATAGTATAGGCTACGTACCTGTAGTTTAGAGAAATACGAAATACCAAAGGGCTTAGTTCATGTTTCCTGTAAATCATATTTCAGCGGACATTTTCTGCTTTTTTTTTTTTTTTTTTTTTTTTTTTTATTTTGGAGGGGGGCTTTAAATATTCCTCAGCAGTTTAATCTGCAAAAGTATGCAATTGCGCGCGCAGATAAATGCACCCCTGCACACATCCATACATGGGAGTGAGAGTGATGATTTTGCAATTCACCCGTAGTACTACGTATATACATTATTTACGGACGAACAAATATTTGGAGAAGATGCAGTTTCAATGCTATTTTGGCCAAAAAGAGGGGTATAATTATTTGGCTTACGATTTGGCATTCTCTCATATAGGAAACTACTAGACCCGATTTATATGCGTTATGGGAAACCTTTATTTAGTATGGTTAACGGTCTGCAATATGTATTCTTTAAACGAAATCTATAGACATAAATTGCACTCGAAATTATAAAAATGGTTTGAAACGATAAAAAGGGACACAGTATAGACAAATACATGTATATTTTATTTGGATAATGCATGCTGTGCACATTGAACTGCAAATCAACGCATTACCAACTTTTTTGTGCTTTTATTATTTTTATCCCCTTTCCAGGACGACTGTCAGCAGATCACTAAATGCCCAAAGGATGAAAGATGGTGCAGACTACCCATATATCTTACTGGTATGATCAACCTACAGTTCAACTTAACTATCATATTCACCCCAAAACAAGTCATCAAGCAACCCTGCAGCCTTACCTACATTTGTGGGATACAGTACAGGCTTTTCTTGGAAACCATACCTAAGTTATCGCCAGTTGGCGTTTGGGAGGCCTATAAGTTTATGGATCCTTTAGCAGAGTGCACTCTCCCATCGAGTGAGAGAAATTACGTCGCTACCCTTTTGCCGGTCAGGCTAAAGCGAAGCGTTCGCCGTCTCCAAGATGCCACTCCATTGTTTGAGTCTCTTGAGGATCAGGTAGATGCTCTGATTCAGAAGAACTACCGCAATTATACTTACAATAATCTCGATTTTGAAGTCGGCATCGTTAAGAACCGCAGAGAAGAATTCGAAACTGCAGTCCATCCAATATCCTCTCTCTCCCGGGGCCGAGACAATCTTATACTCTGGCAGGTTCTGATAGCATTTATCATTCAGAACATCTAAAATGTTCAGCTACCTTTATAAACAATGTATAATTTTACCGCAGTCATTCACAGCTGAAATGAGATAAAGTGTGGTAAAGAGATTTGGGTGTCAAGGACTTTGGGCGGCCACTTCAGCCGCTGCTTTACCTTAATCGCTGTTTTGTGTTGCGCAACAAAAGTTGGTCTTTGGTCAGTCTTGCACATATTTATCTGTGCTGTAATAGAAATAGTTAGTGCTACTGTATTAAACTTTGTAACTAAATATTAATGAAAAGAGAAATGTCACCCATCTTCTTGATCCAATTAACGTTGCTTGCTGGCCGATGACATAATGTGGATCAGTGAAGAGATGGCCCAAAGTCTTGTGTCCCACATGTAGCTAAAAGTCAAAAAGATTTCTTTGGATTTGGAGAAGAATGGGATAAGAAATAATAACAGACTAGTATGTATTAAAATAAAAACTGACAATTTATCAAAGGATATTTTGGTTGTTTTCTCTTAAATATGAATATGAAGTCAAATCTAGTAAACGCAACCAAACGCCATCATATTGTTTCACATAGCATAACTAAAGATATGCTGAAGGGTATCGTCTCATATTTCCCCCCCCAAAATGACATTCGAACAGATGTTATTCTCCTTTCTTTTTGTGCTATATATTTAACCCTCAGTTATTTTCGTCAAATTGTATTACTTACCATCCCTTTGCAGAATTGCTAGTAATAATTATTGAGTTTGTAGCCATGATCTTTTCTTTTTTAAGCAAAGCCCAATAATATATACCTATGCTTATTCTTCTACGTAGACCGGTCCAACACTGCGGGGACTCTTGCTGAGTACTGTTTCCAACGTACTTGTAAAATCACCAGCTTTTGTGTATGCTACATAACGCCAGGAGGCCTGATATTCAGTTTTACTGATTGCACTCAGCAATAGTCCCCGGAATTGGATCGATCTATGATGGTGTATATGAGAATGGGGTCAAATATATAATTCTACATCCGTAAAATAAACTCATATGCGCTTTTTTTTATTTAAAGTAAATTGCATGTTATGTTACGTTAATTCATACTGTAGAGACATTTCTGCTTTCTCCTTGAAATAGATAAATTTTTTCCATCAAACGAATTTATCATTAACCAACAGAATATATTTCCAACAAAGCGTAACTTCAGTAGTAAATGTTAATTATAAGACCCAAAAAAGAGTGTTTTTCGTCGCCGCATGCGCACTTTTAACCTTGCGCACAACTTTTTTCTGATTATGAATGGAGGCCGTGCGTGCACGTGGCCATTGATGGCTATACTCTGTTATAATCTCTTAAGTGATTATAACCAAAAAAAAAAAACTTTTTTAGAAAAAAAAAAAAAAAAAACAGGGACTAACTTTGAATGTAAAAATGGATTCATTAACCATTGGTAAGTATGGGGAAATTGTTGTTTACTCCAGAAAAATTCTTTTTTTTTGGGGGGGGGGGGGGCAAAACGAAGAGTAATTATCCCTTTAACTTATAATTTAAGCTGAAATTTCAAAGTTGCTGGCTGGCTCCTACCATCCAGATCAAAGATGCTGAAGCGCAAACGCAAACTTGTCATTGCGTTAGCGCTGCCTGAACGCTGTCTGATAAAAGCACATGCAGCGACACGTGTCTCCAGGAGAGCGGGGTTGGTTGGAACACTTTTCACTTTTTTTGCGATATCTCAGCAGTCAAAGCTTTGGGGACAAAAATAAAAACACTGATAGGGGATAATTATATGCCGCACTCATCTATGAAATAAAACATCAAGTAGGTATTTTTATTTTAGAGTAATAAATACTCAAAGTTGCCTCTTAAAACGTTCCATCTCACCCCACCCGCGGGGTAAGTTGGAACAGTCAGTGGGGTGAGTTGGAACAAGAGGGCGAGTTGGAACGCTTGCATATAAATTCAAAGTATAATTCATTTTAAGAGTAGGTTTATCTATATTAATTTCCCAACAAGAACGTATTACCTTGTATTCGTATCTCCATAGTTTGTAAGCATTTTTTAGGTTTATAATTTGCTTTCAAAGAGAAAAGAAATTGAATATCACATAACCTATCAACAACAGTATGTTAGACCTACAAATGAAAACTGTATCTCTTTCAACTAGACCTCAGAATCAAAATCGCAGTTCTGACATATGCACACTCGGTCACCCTCAATTAGTACAGTCTTCATGTGACCACTTTAGACAAACAATGCATTTAACCCATTTCTCTTTTGGTCGGCCGTTACTGAACGGCTCCCCACAAACCAGACATAGCCACTCTTCTAATTCTGACTAAGAATCGCTGATCATTTTTAATTTTTTTTTTNTTTTACTGCATTTTCAAAACTTCCAAAAGTTTACCGGATGAATGGCCATACCAAGTGACATTTTTATTCTGAAGGAGCACATGATCGGTCTTGTAGTTTAAGAAATAAAGCCAATGTTCCAACTTACCCGCGTTCCAACCCACCCCGCTCTCCCCTATTTGACTTGTGACTGCACATAAATATGCAAGTTGAGCTTTTTGACAATCATTAATTTACATGTTCCTTTTATTCTGCGCATTATCACTGAGAGAAAAGTTCAAACAATTAACCATTTTCGTAACATCAAAGGCCCGATTTGTGGAGATCTACCAGTAGACAGAATGTATATGTAAACTAGAAAAGCACTCCGAGAGCGCAGACCTCCGCCAAGGCAGCGGTTTTTGATTATTATTGATTATTGATTGATTATAGATGTGGATCACCACCAAAAACTAATCACTTCTAAGTTAACCCATTTCCCACCTAGTAGGACCTACCCTGAAAATTTCATCAAAATCGGTCCATAACTTTTTGAGTTATGTTGATGACGAACAGACAGACAGACAAACAGAAGTGAAAACATCCTTGGCGGAGGTGAAAAAAATTGAAAAAAAAAGAAGAAATTTAACACACCACTGCGCCGCTTTTTAAATATACCTGACGAAAAACTCAATACTTCTTATGCCTAATATATCAATACAACAATACAAAGTAGAATACAACAGCAAAAATCGTGTTCACAATTGGCACCTAGTAAATCGTAGCCTAACAAGAGACTGTGTACATATACCTCCGTGCAGATTTATATCTTATTAAAGCATAAACAATTATGCATAACTAAATAAATAACAACTCACTCTATCACCTGTGGTCCTAAAAGATTAAATTCCTGACTGGAATATTAGCTGTCATGTTCTCTGACCTGATAGGACAACCAGATTTGTAGCTTAAGATGACATATGGTGGCCATCTTCTTGCCTGACATGGCTAGTCTCCAGGTTCCAGTCAGTCTTATATGGGGAACATGGGTTAAGCTAGAGCTTGGCATCGGCTACGAGTAGATTATAAATGTTCCTGGACTGTTGAACTTGAATAAACTTGGACTTGAAAGATACAGGTATGTTTTGTGTGTAAACAGATTATCAAAACGTTAGAACAAAGGTGTTCGATGCTTCCGACTAGTGAACCGAGGCCGGTAGAGTAGAGCACGGTTGGATATCAAATTGATTGAAAGTACAAGGGTGATTATTTTGATTGTCAATTTTATAGCGTTAGATTGAGGATGCATGTAAGAATACTATTATTATTCTTCGAGCCTCATGATCAGTGAGAAAGTAATGAACACAGAAATCTCTCTCTCTCTATCTCTCTTTCTCTCTCTCTCTCTCTCTCTCTCTCTCTCTCTCTCAAGGATCTAATGTACTTCCCATATCATTGATATCATTCTAAATATTTTTCAGTGTAGGGATGGAAGGCAATGTCGCTTCTCAAGAGAATCTTCAGAGCACTGGGAAAGAAGAGACACATGTAGATGCAGAGTCTGAAAAAGATACAGGCTTGGCAGTAGAATGTCCCAAAAATGAAGGTGAACAAAATCAGCAGTCATCATCTCCCGATTTGAAGGGGCCATCTTTACAAAAAGACGGCAGTGGCGATAGTTCATGTCTTGTAACGTATATTGACAATACTCTGAAAGAGATGCAAGACAGTTCACAGCAAATAAACGTTAACATGACTTCAGTAAATGACAGAGTATCTGGAGAGCCAAGTGAAGGAGTGGCTAATGAAAAGACTGGAAACAGTCAGTCAGAAACAGAGCCTTCTGAACTGGCAAGCGTGGCTTCTTTTGGAAGCAGTGCCATCTCACAACCAGAGACTAGGAATGTCTGTAAAGATGTCAAAGCTTGTCTTGACAGTAGTGCCACCTGTCAGACAGTGGCTGACCCTCCACCAAACAAGAAGGCAAAAACTGATGGAGCCCAGGACTGTGACAGTAGTCTGTCTACAAAGTAATTTTTGTCTTCCTCCTTTCTAAGTAATCTCCTTGTCATAGTCTATTGGATTGAAAACTTGGGTGAATATTAACGGTATTGATTCTCACCTCTCCCTTTATTCCATCATTTTTCACGAAAAAAAAGACCCTAATATCACTGATAAAATTTTACATATTGCAAAACAGAATTATAAACTTGGACAAACCAGCCATTCAAGTTGACAGTCCTGCAAAATATGAGTATAAATAGTAAAAAAAGGAAATCTCTGGCTAAGAAAAATTTATACATTGTAAGGTCTAACTCCTACCAGTGCACAAGTATGCATGGCATGCACTCATACGACTCTCTCACACAAACACATATACACACACATACATTTACATGCGCACGCACACACTAAAAGATACATGTACAATTACTACAGCTACAACATTGATTCCTTTGCTTCAATTTCAGTTGCTCCTATAACTTTGACTATGTCCCTACCTCTGTGGCCAGTGCTGTAGAGGAGTTTGATGCTGTGGCAGGAAACTTCTTGAAAGGCTGCAAGTGGTAAGTTAAAGGAAGTTCAAAGGTTAAAGGTCTAGGAAGGTCAAAGGTCAGCCTACGTTATTTTACGGAATAAAACCATGTATACAGTAGTTATTTTTCCAAGCTAGTTCCAGTACATTAAAAAATGTAACAGATAATATAAAGCTTTGCTAGCAGATAAAATAAACAGGGTCAAGGAGTATTATAATGTCACCCCCCACCCCCCTAAAAAAAAAATAATAAATAAATGAAATAAGAAAGAAGAAAGGGGTGCAAAAGAGAGAACAATGGGGAAGAACTTATTGCATTTTTATGCAGGTTTTATTACCTTTACTTTGGAGCCAAGGGCCTGATTCCCACAGACACCATCAGTCTTCGTGGATCGACCCAACTCTGCAGAGCCTGGCTGACAGCAATCAGCTTAACTGAATGGCATGGTTCCTCCTGGTGTTGTTAGAATGCAGAAAAACTGGCGAGCAAAGGAGTATGTTGGAAACAAGAGGAAGTGTGTCATTTAGTTAAGCTGATTGCACTTAACAAGAGTCCCCACAGAGTTGGGTCGATCCATGTGCACCAGTGGTGTCTATAGGAATGGGTTCTTATTTGATTTACCTTATATACCTATAGATGCAACAATTACAGGTATATATGCTGAACCATATAATTATTTGCAAAAGGCCCAAGAAAAGAGATGTCATATTCCTTCTCTGAGAATGGCAGGTACTTCTTTTTATTTTTCTATATTTCTGTCACTGATTGTTTTCTCAGGTCACCAGATGGCACCTGTGTGCTGACCAACAGTGATGATGGCTACCTCCGTATTTTCAATCTTCCTCAAGAGCTTTATGGTCAAGGGTCCAATGGTGGTCAGGATAGTCCAGTCACATCTGATGGCCATAATTGTCCAGAAATGGTGGGTTGATATAGGCTTGAGGCGTAATATTAATCACCATATCTGGGGTAGCGGTAGCAATTTTTTTTTGCTTAGCCAAATCACCACATTTTTGTCAATTTGTTACCAAAATGGTTATAATTTGGCTAACACATGTCAAATCAAGCCCTTTTTCTTTAGCCAATTGAAGTCAGTTTTAGCATTTGGCTAAATTGGCGAGTGTTAGCGCTACCCCAGCATATGCATTATCAGAAAAGAAGTTGAAATTCATCAGCTGTGTTATGCTCTAAAAAGTGGAGTTGGATTGACCTGTGTAGAATGATAGGTCATTGGGAATGAACCCTTTATCTCAGACTGCATCGGGCCTTAGACTTTTTTACGTTAAGAGGTCACATGTGACATCCAATCTCCAATATTGATTAAGTTTGTTTTTGTTTGGGCGAGAAATTTGTCTGAAGAAAGAGTATATTAAAAAGAAAAAAAAATACAGAAAGAAGTTGAAGGGAGATTTTTCAACCATTGATTTCAGAAATCAGCCTTAAGGATCTTAGAGGGAGAACTGGTATATGATTACAGCTGGTATCCCCTGATGAATTCCATGGAACCCGCAACATGCTGGTGAGTGTGATGGGTTTTATTGTCTCATTAGCATGTATCTTATAATAAGAAGTACATACTTTAACTTGATTTTCATGTTATTTTGTTCAAAATGTTAGTGTATTAATGTGATAGAATTTATAATACTGAAAAAAGATAAGGCATGTCAATACATGGGTAAAAACTTTCATGATTATCAGTCGTCATTTTTTTTTCATATGGAATAAATGCCGTGAGAAATTGCAAGCTCATTTCTAGGATTTTCAGTTTTTACAACATTCACCCATGTGACAGTTATGTATATGTCTTGAGCTTGTTGAGCTAGATTGAATTATTTATATAGCTATCACAAACTTTAAGTGGGGAGTAGGAGTGGGATTGTTTCCCACTGTTGTCATGTTGTGCATATTATAACTTTTCATTAATGAGGGAGAATATCAGCTTGTGTTATAAGAACAAAGCAATGACTTGACACGTGGTCACTGTTAGCAGAGTGATCTCTCTCATTAGAAAGAAAATAAGTGCAATTGCACACATTCAATAGAGTCACACATCTTTTTCAATTACTCTCATATTTCCATATATTAATTTTATTAATTTATATNGTCATGTTGTGCATATTATAACTTTTCATTAATGAGGGAGAATATCAGCTTGTGTTATAAGAACAAAGCAATGACTTGACACGTGGTCACTGTTAGCAGTGTGGTCTCTCTCATTAAAAAGAAAATAAGTGCAATTGCACACATTCAATAGAGTCACACATCTTTTTCAATTACTCTCATATTTCCACATATTAATTTTATTAATTTATATCCGTGATATTTATTTTCCATAGTATTGCCAGTACCAGCAGGGACCCAGCTGTCAGTGTTTGCAGATTTAAAGAAAATAAGTGCAATGACAAATATTCAGTGAAGTGACATGCCAGTATCAAGAACTCTCACACTGGATTTCCACATTTTTATTTTAATTGTTTTGATTTGACTTTCATTTTAATAATTTTTTTTCGTAGTACCAGCAGGGAGACCCCTGTGCATCTTTCTACATACTGTTTTTATTATTATTATCTGTTTTCCATTTTTAATTATTAATTTTTTTTTTTTGGTAGTTTTGCCAGCACAAGCAGGGACACCCCTGTACACCTGTGGGATGCCTTTGATGGACAGTTAAGGTGTAGTTACCGAGCTTTCAACCAGATGGTGAGTACAAAGAAGCTGTTGGAGCTGTGTGATGTCATACGAGACAAAAAGACATGCGAGAACGCACCTGGGGCTGGGGTGACCTTTAGGAAAGAATGGGGAAACCCTCTTGACTGGAAATATTGTCTTTGAAAACAATGCTTAAGTAACATGAAGCTTGTGTTGAATACTGAGATGTACAGTTTCACAAAAGACAGTTTTACAAAAGACTGATTCTACAGGCCTTTGGAGATAACAATCAGAAAAAAATATCTGTGGTTATAATCCAGGTTTTTTCTTTTGTTGCAACACAGCTCTCGTTGCTCTACCATCATTTAGCCCCACTTGCTTAAAAGTCACTTAGGTGATCTCCTTTTATTTGATACCAAGTCTTTAAGACAAAATATTTATTTGCCTAGTTTAAGAGTGCATTTCCAGAGATTTAGATCGATACAGAGATTTAGATTTAGATCGACCTAACTCCCTAGGGGTTCATGCTATATTGCAGTCAGCTGAGCGCGCACCATAGTTAATTACCCCCTTACAGCTTTTAGAAGGCGGGACATACGCTTAAGCTGGCTAAGCTGACAGTAATCTAGTGAGACTCCCCACAGGGATAGATCGATCTAAAATCTATGGGGATGGGGTCTAAAATGTAACACAATTATCCACCAAATTAACTTAATATTTTCCAATTCAAATAAAAAAATATTCATCAAAACTTTTCACAAGGCATTTATTTTTGATAATGTTTTATTTTTTATTTGTTTGTAACTTTGTTTCAGGATGAACTGGTAGCTGCCCATAGTATCGCCTTCAGTCCACAAGGAGAGCAGATCTACTGTGGTTTTAACAAGATGATCAGAGTTTTTGACACATCAAGACCTGGGAGAACATGTCAACAGAGACCCACTTACGGTACGTTATACCACATTTAGAGGCAGTACCACTGGGCCCTTGCTAAATACCAGTAAAATTACCGCAGAGTCACGCCCTGTTTGTTGAGCTCAGAAATAATGAGACGGTACCAAAAGTATCAATGTTTAACAACTTACCTGGTTACTTTTTATAAGGCCAGCCCTCTTTTAGGAATGGATTGTGTTACATAAACACAATGCATGTTTGCTCACTGCTTTATCAACAGACAATAGTTTGGTGAGTCATGGCAGCACTGGGTGTTATCCCCTGTTTAAACAGACTGTGACCACAGAGATGTCAGCTCTAATACCCTATAATTACCACTGTTAACAAGCAAGTTACTTTTGGTAACAAAACGTAACAAACGGATAACAATCTTGAGCGTTCTTACTGAGCTCAACTGTATCTGATACAGTTCAATGATGCACCCACATTAATCGTTTACTTATATTTCTTGCATCTCCCTTGTGGAGACTTCAGCCAGCCCCATTCAGACTAACTAGTCAGAGTGTCATATATGGTCGACCCACTTGAATACTTCCCCACAGGATATCTATTCAGTGTCTTTTAGCGGATTAGACAAGTTTTGTAGTGGGTCACCATATTTGACCCTTGGACTAGTTAGTCCCCTATTCTGAATGGGGTCTAAGAATGCAGGTGGATCTATTCTCACTCTCGTTATGAATCTACACTGTACATATTTGATCACTGAAAATACTGAGAATTGTCCCATGTGTATTCTCAGTAGACTGGTAGAAGTCTCCAAGAGAGACGCAAAATTGTGAACTCGACAAGAAATTTAAGTCCTTTAACAGATTTTAAAAGCTTAATTTTCACATTATTTTGTTTATTATAAAGCATCAGTTTTGTGAAGGTTTTGAAGATGTTTAATTGTGTTTGGATAAATGCCAACAATTTATTGGATATGCATGTAAATCCCCTTGTACAAGTAAGCCTGAATGAATAGCAAAAAAAAAAAACATTTTCAAGAGTAGTTTATCCAGTAGATTTCAGAAAATTAAATTCCATTTAAGAGACAAGAAACAGTATTTAATAAATGCTTTTTATGCTATCTACAGTGAAAGATGGCCAGGCAGGTATAATATCCTGTATAGCCTTCAATCCCATGGGTGACATGTATGCCGCTGGCTCTTACTCCAAATCTGGTAAGTTATTAGTTTTTCACTGTTTTTAGAACAAAACTCAAAGAAGCTCCTCTTTCCTTATAGATGAGGTACTCGGTGAAATAAAATGTGCACACGGACTTATAATACCATAAGTCTGCAATCACCTTTTATGTGCATATTCTGCTGTAAACATATTATTTATTTTAGGGTCCAGTGGTCCCCACATGTCCTGAAGTGGGAGATTATGCATTGACCAGAATAAGGTTTAATTTCAAAATGATTCTAGCTGTTTTTCTTTCAATGTGTCTGTGTGAAGCAGAGAATGGCTGCCTCTTATACTTTTTTCTGTCTGTTTTAGTGGGTGTGTATGAAACAGAGAATGGCCGCCTCCTGTATTTATTCCAGGGTCAGGTTGGGGGTGTCACACACATACAGTTTTCCTCAGATGGTTCCAAGCTATTCACAGGTGGAAGAAAGGTATAACTTAAACACCTTAATATTGTATAAAATTAAAACAGGGACAGAAGTGTTCCTCTTTTAGCTGAAGTGCCCTCAGGCATTTCAGAATTGTTTGCACAAATTGTCAATTATAGATAATTAAACCAGGATTTTCTTTTTTTATTTCATTTTACTTATTAATTTTTAAATTTATTTATTTATTTATAAAAAAAGGTATGCAAAATGAATATGCCTGTCTGGTTTGCTTGCAGGCACCCATGTATAAGAGCAAATTTCCCCCTTTTGCATGTAAAGAGACTCTAGAATATTATTGAATTTTTGTTGAAAATTTCCGAAATGTCACAAGAGTAACATCATAAGTATACAAAAGAATTCAGTTTAATGACTTTTTATATCAATGTCTTTCAGTTCATATCAGCCAGTTATGTTTGTTTTAACATATTAAAATACCAAATATTCATGCAGTGTACGTGTATCACAAACATATATTTTATTGACAGGATCCAGAAATCTTGTGCTGGGACATGAGAAACCCTGGCGCTGTATTGTGTGTGATGTCACGAGAAGTCCTGACCAATCAGAGAATTTATTTTGACATAGACAGGTAATTGTAATATATTCTGAATTTCCTGATAATGATACACATTTTAGGATTTTTTGAAGCAATTTAAAATCCGATGCATTATTTGTGTAATATCTTTATGGCTCATCAACTCAACATAAATATTAAGTGTATACATTATAAACAGAATTTATTACTAGAAAACACTAACAAAATATCTGATAATACATGCTGTTTATAACTTTGTAGAGCTTGTCAAGCACAGCAATGAAAGTGTTTCCCCCCCCCCCCCCCCTCGTTTTTCCTCTTTGGTTTCCATACGAATGCACTTACTCCTGGAGGTGGTACCCCCTCTCTGATCCTCTAGTTACTAGAGGACCATTACCACAGATATTTGGATTGATCTATCTCCCTGGGGAGTCTCAGTAAATTGCTATCAAACTAACCGGCTTAAATTTCTGTCACGCCTAGTAAAGCTGTTAGGCGGTACAGTGTAATTATCTTTACCTCCTAGCTGATTCGGCAGGTGTGACAATCATTTAAGCCGGTTAGTTGATAGCAATTTAGTGAGACTTCCCAGGGAGTTAGACCAATCCAAATGGATCGATCTAGGCATGGGAACCCGGTCTAGGTTTCTTGTTTGCGTTTACAGCTCTGGGAGGTATCTAGTGAGTGGTAACCACAATGGCACTGTCTCAGTGTGGGATACTTTACAGCCTCCACAGCCACAAGAGTCAAGTGATCCTGTTCTGACACCAATACTGCACTTCAAGGCACACGCAGACACAGTGAATGGTGTCAGGTAAATGTTGGAGAGAGAGAGAGAGAGAGAGAGAGAGAGAGAGAGTTGTCTCAATGCCACTTAATTTATTAGCAAACTTGTGTGCACTATTTATAAAACTAAGGTATATTGTTCAAGTTCGAAAACCAGCCAGATTGGATTATTTTTCTTGTTTCAGTCTGTTTTTTCAATAATTTTGATGCTGTATTTTCAGTAGAAGTTCAGGGCTGAATGCCAAGCCCCAAAACTTATTAAATATAATTCCTGCTTTATTTTATCGTCCATGTTTACACTGTCAAAAGTTGTCTTTCTGTAAGTAGCTGGCTAATTTTCACATTTAAGCTTCTTTTTAAAGTTCAACTCCAATTTTATTCCAGTTTCCATCCCAGTCTTCCTCTTCTGGCAACAGCCTCAGGTCAGAGACATTTTGAAATTTCAGACGATGAGGATGAAGAGGAAGAGAAAATGTTGAACCAAACAGTAGAAGATAACTCATTACGGCTATGGAAGTTGGCAGTGTGAAACGATGCCTGAACTGGCAGTCGTTAGTTTTGCCATCATCATCTTCATCATGCGAAGAATGGTGGATATTGTGAAATGAACTGACAGTCTTACAAGAGACAGTGGTAGTCGGCCTATGATGAAGGACAACACAGTCTAAATGTAGGGCAGTCAAGGAAAAGAAGTAGAAACAGTCTCTTCTCTTTTAGGAGAAGGGAGAGGATGAAGTTTTGGAAGTCATGACCGTCTAACGGTAGCCAGCTAAAGATGGTCTAGGTTTGTTCCAGGATATGAGACGGCTGAAGAAAAGCAAAGACCAGCTTGATTTCTTTTTTTAAATGACAATAAATCTGACAAAGATGCATTCTGAAGACAGCGTGTTATAGAAATCCAATAGTGCACACAGCAGCGGGAGTCATTTCTAAATTACACGCAGCTGAGAAATGGTCGTCTTCAGTGCCCGCTGATATTTCAGGGGTCCCTAGAAAATTTAACGAAATTGAAGAGGCGATACGATTGTTTTGTTAGGGCCTAGTAGTGGCCTCTGCGGTCAAAGAGTAGTCTTCAGCCCAGTTTCATAAAACTTATGAAAGAGAACTGCAAACAAGATAACGTTTAGTGTTTGTCATACCAGTGCAAAACTTGTATAAACAAGGCTGAAAAGTTTATCTGTATAGAATTGTATGACAGTTCATTTGTAGGTGCATGTTTACAATTCAGAAGTGGAAGCCAGTGTTTTATACACGTTTTATAGATGAAATAAATCTAGTATAATTTTTATATGAAGACCGCCTTATTAGAACGTTTTTGTATTTATTTTGCTTCAGTTTATTTATTTTAATTAATTTTTATTTTTGTCGGAAGTTTTTCATGTTATTGTTTACGCTTTTACCGAAAATATGTCAGCTAACACGATTTTTGCACATAAAAGTTGTTGAAAACTGCGAGATTGTCGGGGTACCATTTTCATTTACTAAAAACAAATGGAAAATAAATATATTATCATTTTTGCCGTTGGTGATCTGGATCCATCGTCGTATATGTTCTCACATCATCTTGCTAAAATAATGTCAATTCCAAAAGATTATACGTGTGATTACATTACGGCTAATTGTAGAAAAATTCACCATTCAGCCAGCTCATCCTCTATGTAAGAGGAGACATGATCCCGTTTTAAATTTGCTTGCGCTGGGACAAAGATTTTTTCTCGCTTCGCTTGACATATTTAAAGGAACACAAAAACAACTGTAATATGAAGGATACAGAGACGGAATTTTGCTTGGTTTAGTCTCCTTTCGGTTGTTTTCTTTTTCTTCCTTTCTTTTATTTTTATTCATTTGTTTTTGAGAAGGGGGCGTGTACTAATATTCCCATTCCTGGATCCGCCCTTTGTCTTAGTGTCAGTTGCAATCTACGGCTATTGAGCTAGCTCCGTAAATAAAAGTGTGAATATTGAATTGAGACAGTTGGGCTTATCTTGTCCTTGCAATTGTATATTGCATCTATCATAACGTTAAGGGACGAAGTAAAGAGTCCAAACACACTATTGTGTTTGGAGTGCTTCGTGTATTTAGTGTGCTTGATTCTGAAAAATAAGTCGTCTGTTTCCTCGCGGGTTGGTGAAACCATAGAAGTAGAAACGAATTTGAGATGTATATTTTCGAAAGTCACATTTTATTATAAAAGATGCATTTTATTATGAAATGTATAATGTGCTAACGTCCAAAGTTGGGTTCATTTACGGTTCTCAACGACCTTTCAGTGTTGCACGAAGCTTAGGGCTGCGTTGTACACAAGTAGATTGAAAAATAACTTTTCTTTGATTTTCTTTTCTTTCTTTATCGTCTCACATGAAGAGCACCAAAAATGATTCACATGTTTTTTTTAATTTGTTATCTGATCAAACGGATGATCTGGTGACCTTGCTTTAATACTCGTTTTCCTTCCATATGTTTCAGAGCAAATATATAACTCCAGCCAATCGCTTCGCACATTTAAATATAGTCGAGTCGCCACTCCCATAGGCCCAATAGTCGAACCCTGCAATGTTCTTTCCTGTAAACTTTTTTAGCTGAAATGCATTCTTCAGGCCGAGAGAAGCAAAATTAGCTTGGTTGCTATTTCTGAGACCTTGAGCATTTTTCAATATGGCCGTCAATTTATGACGAAAAATAGAAAAACGACCAGGAGTCGCCGGGTAAACTTTATTGACAGCTTTTTTGAACGTGTATCCTATCAGGAGAGCACAACAGTACTAGTGAATACGCTTAATCGCGTACCACTAAGCAAAAAACCAAAATGGCCGTCAAAACATAAGGCAGAAAATGATAAAAGCTGCAGAATCAGTTTGTTTTTTGCATATTTATTTTTATAAAAAACATATCCCCCTTTTTTTTTTATTTATGTTGATTATAATATTTTGTTAGTCATGACCCGNCCGTAAATTGCTATCAACCTAACCGGCTTAAATGTCTGTCACGCCTAGTAAAGCTGTTAGGCGGTACGGTGTAATTATCTTTACCCCCTAGCTGATTCGGCAGGTGTGACAATCATTTAAGCCGGTTAGTTGATAGCAATTTAGTGAGACTTCCCAGGGAGTTAGACCGATCCAAATGATCCAAATTCTTGTTTGTGTTTACAGCTCTGGGAGGTATCTAGTGAGTGGTAACCACAATGGCACTGTCTCAGTGTGGGATACTTTACAGCCTCCACAGCCACAAGAGTCAAGTGATCCTGTTCTGACACCAATACTGCACTTCAAGGCACACACAGACACAGTGAATGGTGTCAGGTAAATGTTGGAGAGAGAGAGAGAGAGAGAGAGTTGTCTCAATGCCACTTAATTTATTATCAAACATGTGTGCACTATTTATAAAACTAAGGTATATTGTTCAAGTTCGAAAACCAGCCAGATTGGATTTTCTTGTTTCAGTCTGTTTTTTCAATAATTTTGATGCTGTATTTTCAGTAGAAGTTCAGGGCTGAATGCCAAGCCCCAAAACTTATTAAATATAATTCCTGCTTTATTTTATCGTCCATGTTTACACTGTCAAAAGTTGTCTTTCTGTAAGTAGCTGGCTAATTTTCACATTTATGCTTCTTTTTAAAGTTCAACTCCAATTTTATTCCAGTTTCCATCCCAGTCTTCCTCTTCTGGCAACAGCCTCAGGTCAGAGACATTTTGAAATTTCAGACGATGAGGATGAAGAGGAAGAGAAAATGTTGAACCAAACAGTAGAAGATAACTCATTACGGCTATGGAAGTTGGCAGTGTGAAACGATGCCCGAACTGGCAGTCGTTAGTTTTGCCATCATCATCTTCATCATGCGAAGAATGGCGGATATTGTGAAATGTACTGACAGTCTTACAAGAGACAGTGGTAGTCAGCCTATGATGAAGGACAACACAGTCTAAATGTAGGGCAGTCAAGGAAAAGAAGTAGAAACATTCTCTTCTCTTTTAGGAGAAGGAAGAGGAGGAAGTTTTGGAAATCATGACCGTCTTACGGTAACCGGCTAAAAATGGCCTAGGTTTGTTCCAGGACATGAGACGGCAGAAGAAAAGCAAGGACCAGCTTGTTTTCTTTTTTTAAATGAGAAGAATAAATCTAACAAAGACGCATTCTGAAGACAGCGTGTTATAGAAATCCAATAGTGCACACAGCAGCGGGAGTCATTTCTAATCTACACGCAGCTGAGAAATGGTCGTCTTCAGTGCCCGCTGATATTTCAGGGGTCCCTAGAAAATTTAACGAAATTGAAGAGGTGATACAATTGTTTTGTTAGGGCATAGTAGTGGCCTCTGTGGTCAAAGAGTAGTCTTCAGCCCAGTTTCATAAAACTTATGAAAGAGAACTGCAAACAAGATAACGTTTAGTGTTTGTCATACCAATGCAAAACGTGTATAAGCAAGGCTGAAAAGTTTATCTGTATAGAGCTGTATGACAGTTCATTTGAAGGTGCATGTTTACAATTCGGAAGTGGAAGCCAGTGTCTTATACACGTTTTATAGAAAAAATAAATCTCGTATAGTTTTTATATGAAGACCGTCTTGTTAGAACGTTTTGGTATTTATTTTACTTCAGTTTAATTTTATTAAATTAATTTTTATTTTTGTCGGAAGTTTTTCATGTTATTGTTTACGCTTTTACCGAAAATATGTCAGCTGACACGATTTTTGCACATAAAAGTTGTGGAAAACTGCGAGATTGTCGGGGTACCATTTTCATTTACTAAAAACAAATGGAAAACAAATATATTATCATTTTTGGCGCCAGAGAAAATCGCCATTGGTCATCTGGATCCATCAAAAGTCGTATATTCTCACAACGTCTTGCTAAAATAATGTCAATTCCAACAGATTATATGTGAGATTACATTACGGCTAATTGTAGAAAAATTCACTATGCAGCCAGCTCATCCTCTATGTAAGAGGAGACATGATCACGACGTTTAAATTTGCTTGCGCTAGGAAAAATATATTTTTTCGCTTCGCTCGACATAGATAAAAGAACACAAAAACAACTGTAATATGAAGGATACAGAGATGGAATTTTGCTTGGTTTAGTCTCCTTTCAGTTGTTCTTTTTTTTTTCTTTCTTTTCTTTTTTTTAAATATTTTTATTAATTTGTTTTTGAGAAGGGGGCGTGTACTAATATAACCATTCCTGGATCCGTCCATTCTCTTAGAGTCAATGTACTGCTATTAAAGCTAGCTCTGACAAGAGAAGTGTGAATATTGAATTGAGACAGTTTGTTGGGCTTATCTTGTCCTTGTATATTGCATCTATCATAGCGTTAAGGGACGAAGTAAAGAGTCCAAACACACTATTGTGTTTGGAGTGCTTCGTGTATTTAGTGTGCTCGATTCTGAAAAATAAGTCGTCTGTTTCCTCGCGGGTTGGTGAAACCGTAGAAGTAGAAACGAATTTGAGATGTATAGTTTCGAAAGTCACATTTTATTATAAAAGATGCATTTTATTATGAAATGTATAATGTGCTAACGTCCAAAGTTGGGTTCATTTACGGTTCTCAACGACCTTTCAGTGTTGCACGAAGCTTAGGGCTGCGTTGTACACAAGTAGATTGAAAAATAACTTTTCTTTGATTTTCTTTTCTTTCTTTATAGTCTCACATGAAGAGCACCAAAAATGATTCACGTTTTTTTTTAATTTGTTATCTGATCAAACGGATGATCTGGTGACCTTGCTTTAATACTCGTTTTCCTTCCATATATTTCAGAGCAAATATATAACTCCAGCCAATCGCTTCGCACATTTAAATAGGGGGTTGACCAGCGATGTTTTAAAGTTCCATCTGCAAAAACCATGTTGACATGGTGCATCATGCGTTTTTCTTGATATTTTGAAAATTAGCGTTATTATTATTGACAGTAATTTCAACCATCATTCTACCAAATTTTACACTCAAACAGTCTCTTTAAATGTTTTAGACAACCAATTCAGCTGACCACATAAAACATGGACGTATGCACGCATGCACTCCTTGAATTTTTAATTCGAATAAGTGTGCGCTTTTTAGCAAGATGGCCAATGCATTGTTATAAAAACAGCACCCCTTCAAGATATAATAGCCATAACCACTAGCCACTGAAATAGAAAACAAGATGACACCTAACTGTCAAAACACACGGCCCGTGATTAGTCCTTTTCATCGTCACTTTGAAGTTGTTCCTTAATTTATCATCTCAATTATTTGATCTTTTATTTCAATAGCAGTCACTCGTGCCGACTGTTGGTTGTTATCCGGGGTTTTCTCTTTGCACGCACAAAATGATAGACGATCTAGTTAGTGTGATAGGGCAATACAATATCTACGGCGTTCTGTGGTCACTTCCATGACGGACAGAGTAATGTGAGATCAGATGGGAAGATGCAACGGTGTGAATAAAATGCTAGAAAATGTAATTGAATATTCAGTACTCTTCGATACTCGGCTTGTGACTTAGAAGGGAACGGTACGATACATAGGCCTATATGTGCTTTATTACCCGAATACAAGTGCGACAATATAACGTATGATAATTGAATGTAACAATAAAAAATATTGACTACACTGTATACCTTACCAAGCATGATCACAAACAATTTGGTTTATCTTGTAGTATCATTAGATTTCTTTTTTAATATTTGAACAAATATTTAAATAAATAAATAAATTACGATACAACATTATGATATAATTAGATTAAAGTAAACAGATATTTAAATTATTATACTGAGTTGAAGAAATGTCAGTGTACTCAAAAATGGTGAATGATTCTGAAAAACAAAAAAAATATTTTTTTATTAGTGTAAAGAGAGTTTTCATGTGATTTCAATTGATCACTCGTTTTTTACTTCACATTTTCAGTTTTTACCTCCCATATCACTTAATTTACTTATTTTCTTTGCTAAGATAGAAAAATACTGGAAACCACATCAAGGAAACATGAAACAGTCCGTTAAGAGAAAGTTCATGGGCATTTTTTCTCATACATACGTTTATATTCTTGTCAATTCATCATAATTGGGTGCTATCCACTCTCAACAGGTTGACTGTCATAGATTGCCATGCCTCTCTATCTTGTGCCTTTTTTTTTTATTGGCACATTCTTTTATGTTGTCCATCCATGTTGTTCTTGGCCTTCTTTTCCCTCGCTTCCCATTTTAAATGTTCCTTCAAATGACAACCGCTACAAATATTTTCTTATGATATCACCAAAATAAGTTAATTTGCTTTTCTTGATGGCGTTCAAAAATGATCTTTTTTATTTTTAAGTTTTGTACTCCCTCATTGTTTTTGTGTTCAGTCCATGGTGTTTTAAACATCCTTCTATATACCCACATTTATAATATTTCCAGTTTTGTCTTGGTTGTATTTGTAGGTGTCCATGTCTCTGAACTGTGTAACTGTTTACAACATGTAACATTTAAAGGGATAATAACTGTTCGTTTTGGCCAAAAAATGAATTTTCCTGGAGTTAACAACAATTTTTCCCGTACTTACCAATGGTTAACAAATTCATTTCTACATTCAAAGTTAGTCCCTGTTTTTTTTTTTTTTTTTTTTTTTTTTTTTTTTTTTTTTTTTTTTTTTTTTTNACAGGACTGACCATTACGTAAGTTCTCTTTTTAATACAGAAAGTTTATCAAGGGCCAACAGGGGTTTCTGCAGGAATTTGGGCACAGGGAGTCCAAAATGTTAAATTGCAATCGGGACTCTTATATTTACATGGAGTCCAACCAAGTCCGTTGGTGGGGACGGGGGGTGGGAGGGGGGGTGAGTGTAATTTAATTTAACTTTTGTAAAAATATTAACCTTATCATTTTTTTCGTTTTTGTTTTTATATTGATCATACCTTAATATTTTAATCTTATATCTTTATCATAACTTTTTCAGTATGTACATAAAATTTAGCTTTAAAACTTACCATTCTTTTTGTTGAGATTGGCACGTGTAAGAATATTTCATCAGTATACAACAGTATTTCTTGTTTTTCTTATTACTGCACTTTTTTAACTTTGCATTTTTAAGAGTCAATAAGCAAAACATCTTACAAATCTTTGGTTATATACTGACAGCCGTTAAAATCTTTGAGGCCATATTTTTCAAAATAATTGTTATTTTGAAGCTCTAAACTGGATTATTTTGATATGAATCATTTGTTTAGGACATTGGTATACAGAACCAAAAATCTTAAGTTTCATGAATAGTTGCAAAACAAAAATGGCACCAGCCCAACACAAAGTCACAATGGTCAATAACCGGTACGATCTCCGCTTGCTTCGATGCAGGCGGCGATCTGTTGGCGCATGCTCGGGCAATAAATGTGGATGGGATGGTGTCGTGTGGAATCCTATTCCAGCCTTGTCGTAGTGCCTCGATCAGCTGCTGCCTTGGCCAACGAAGGGCCAAGATATATGTAGTACCACAAGTGTTCAATCGGATTCATATCCAGAAAATAGACAGGCCGAGGTAGGACATCCACCCTTGGGATGTCCTACCCCGAATGTGAACGGGTCATGTCCTGTTGGGAAAAGGTGATATCAGTTTTCTGCTGCATTAACGAGGTTATGTGAGGTTGCAGGATCTGATCTATGTACTGACGAGCAGTTACTGGTATGTTGCCATCAACGACCACCATCGGTTGACCGCCAGCAAGCGTCGACGCACAGTGGGGCTGCTGCTCCGGTTGTTGTTCCTGTCGGGTGCTTCTTGTGCTGTACGACTGGCATGGCGAAACTGCTCCCGTAGCTGATGCAACCTGGTGTAGTGATCCTGGTCTGAAGTTGACACTCTCTCGCCCTGGCTGCGGTATATCGCTAACAGAGCCTGGCATGTTGTGGCATTCAACCAGGTTCCTGATTGTGGGGTGGGAACAGCCCATACATTATAGCTCAAATCAGACTCCCCTCACACCCAGTGCCCAGAGATGTACGTTGTTCACATGATAGACATGACATGATTCCGTTCACTGGACTAACAACATGGGTGACCTTTTTTGGGCCTTTACAGGCCTCCAAAACCAATCCTCAAAATGTGCAGATGCCCACTGAGTATTGCTCAATGTGTATTTGGTCCATTTTTGCAAAAAAAAAAAAAAAAGCTTACCCATGAGCAATGAACCATGGTAACATGACAACTCATCATTATCTTAACTACCCGAGCACTAAGTCATCAATAAATGCACAATGGATAATTACATCTACCCTACAAGTAGAAAAATGCATAGATTACTATCTCAAAGCTTCCATTATCTGTAAGTATATATTGGCAAAAATAACATTTCAAATACATGATGTCGATGGATAACCCTCGCATATCCCCGTACTATGTCACGTTGTCCAGAATAGCTGACTTCATGGGCCCTAACCTCTGGGTTTGTATACCCCTGCTTGGATCTCGGTTATTTATAATAAAATTCATTGTTAAACAACAAAAATGCCTTTACCCATAGCTGTTAAAATATTTAAAAAGTTTACAAGAAAAGGATAAGAATAGTCCAACCTGAAGAAAACGATTTGACGCCTTTTTTATTTCAAAATGATTTAGTTTACGCATACTAGAATGATAATACCTTTTTATTAATTTTTGATTTAGAATGGAAAACTAGTTGTCAGGACTGAGATATCCGCAATCAATGTTGATCATAGAGCAGCATTGACGGACATATTGGTTTTCCTTGTTTGTATCATTTAACCTAAAAATATGTTTTATTGTGTGCTGTGTCTTGAACGCAGGTATATCGTTTTTCACTTTATATATGTATTTATATTTGTTCCAGTTAAAGTGTATTTCAGTTAAAAGCCTTGTAGTTTTACAGTTGTTTCTTTGCCCTTCCATTATGTTTTGGAGGCCATTTTTATTAAAATAACTTGCAAAAATGAAATAAATGATCGCACTTTGCATGGACATAAATATAAATATGCAATGATGAACAATGGAGTGAAGCATTATTTTTTTTTTATTTGAATGTATGGCTCTCGCTATTCACATAACAAATTGACGGCCATCTTGAATTTTGAAAAATTGTCAATATCTCCTACGTATCAACTGGCAAATAAAGTCAAGCTTATAAGCTTCTCTAAGTTTTGTAACCCAGATGAAACAATTTCTTTTAAAAAAGCTTGCAAGATATAACATAGCAAGCTTTGACTATGGGGCTCGTCGGAGTGGCAAATGGACTCTCAGGAGATGGCACCGTCTGCCACCATCTGATTAATGTCAAATAAGCAGTTTCTGAGAGTTTAGGATCATGACTAACAAATTATCATAATGGACATAAATAGAAAAGGCGGAAATGTTTTTAATAAGACTTAATTTGCAAAAAAACGAACTTATTTTGCAGCAGTTTTTACTTTCTGCCTTATGTTTTGACGGCCATTTTGGCTTTTTTGCTATATGTAACGGGCTTAAGTGTATTCACTAGTACTGTTTTGCTCTCCTGATAGGATACACGTTCAAAAAAGCTGTCAATAAAGTTTACCCGGCGACTTCTGCTCGTTTTTCTATTTTTTCTCATAAATTGACGGCCATATTGAAAAATGCTCAAGGTCTCGGAAATAGCAACCAAGCTAATTTTGCTTCTCTCGACCTAAAGAATGCATTTCAGCGAAAAAAGTTTACAGGAAAAAACATTGCAGGGTTAGCGTTCTGGCTACTCGACTAATAGGGGGTTGACTAGCGATGTTTTAAAGTTCCATCTGCAAAAACCATGTTGACATGGTGCATCATGCGTTTTTCTTGATATTTTGAAAATTAGCGTTATTATTATTGACAGTAATTTTAACCATCATTCTACCAAATTTTACACTCAAACAGTCTCTTTAAATGTTTTAGACAACCAATTCAGCTGACCACATAAAACATGGACGTATGCACGCATGCACTCCTTGAATTTTTAATTCGAATAAGTGTGCGCTTTTTAGCAAGATGGCCAATGCATTGTTATAAAAACAGCACCCCTTCAAGATATAATAACCACAACCACTAGCCACTGAAATAGAAAACAAGATGACACCTAACTGTCAAAACATACGGCCCGTGATTAGTCCCTTTCATCGCCACTTTGAAGTTGTTTCTTAATTTATCATCTCAATTATTTGATCTTTTATTTCAATAGCAGTCACTCGTGCCGACCGTTGGTTGTTATCCGGGGGTTTCTCTTTGCACGCACAAAAATGATAGACGATCTAGTTAGAGTGATAGGGCAATACAATATCTACGGCGTTCTGTGGTCACTTCCATGACGGACAGAGTAATGTGAGATCAGATGGGGAGATGCAACGGTGTGAATAAAATGCTAGAAAATGTAATTGAATATTCAGTACTCTTCGATACTCGGCTTGTGACTTAGAAGGGAACGGTACGATGCATAGGCCTATATGTGCTTTATTACCCGAATACAAGTGCGACAGTATAACGTATGATAATTGAATGTAACAATAAAAAATATTAACTACACTGTATACCTTACCAAGCATGATCACAAACAATTTGGTTTATCTTGTAGTATCATTAGATTTCTTTTTAATATTTGAACAAATATTTAAATAAATAAATAAATTACGATATCGATACAACATTATGATATAATTAGATTAAAGTAAACAGATATTTAAATTATTATACTGAGTTGAAGAAATGTCAGTGTACTCAAAAATGGTATATGATTCTGAAAAACAAAAAAAAAACTTTATTAGCGTAAAGAGAGTTTTCATGTGATTTCAATTGATCACTCGTTTTTTACTTCACATTTTCAGTTTTTACCTCCCATATCACTTAATTTACTTATCACTTTTTTATCACTTTTCTTTGCTAAGATAGAAAAATACTGGAAACCACATCAAGGAAACATGAAACAGTCCGTTAAGAGAAAGTTCATGGGCATTTTTTCTCATAAATACGTTTATATTCTTGTCAATTCATCATCATTGGGTGCTATCCACTCTCAGCAGGTTGACTGTCATAGATTGCCATGCCTCCCTATCTTGTGCCATTTTTTTTATTGGCACATTCTTTTATGTTGGCCATCCATGTTGTTGTTGGCCTTCTTTTCCCTCGCTTCCCATTTTAAATGTTCCTTCTAATGACAACCGCTACAAATGATATTTTCTTATGATATCACCAAAATAAGTTAATTTGCTTTTCTTGATGGCGTTCAAAAATGATCTATTTTATTTTTAAGTTTTGTACTCCCTCATTGTTTTTGTGTTCAGGCCATGGCGTTTTAAACTTCCTTCTATATACCCACATTTATAATATTTCCAGTTTTGTCTTTGTTGTATTTGCAGGTGTCCATGTCTCTGAACTGTGTAACTGTTTACAACATGTAACATTTAAAGGGATAATAACTGTTCGTTTTGGCCAAAAAATGAATTTTCCTGGAGTTAACAACAATTTTTCCCATATTTACAAATGGTTAACAAATTCATTTCTACATTCAAAGTTAGTCCCTTTTTTTTTTTTTTTTTTTTTTTGTAATAATCTCTTAAGAGTATAGCCATCTATGAAGGTCACGTGGTCTGATGACAAGCTCAGATATCAGAACAATACCGATAACTGCCGTTTTTTGTGGTAGAACAGAATGTATTATATTTCTAAGAGTTGTTTACAATGTTTTTATTGTGAAATATAGATCTCATGAGAAGAGTTAATAATACGCAGCCATAGACTAATGTTCATGTTTTTTTATCTTATAACTTTAGCTAAGCTTTCAAATGCTGATCTTGCAATTTCTATTCTTCTTAAATTTTTCTGTCACATTTTCCATTTCCTTGTAACTAAGCTTGTATGCATATACATGTTTATCATTTGAAATAACGACATTTACTCGAAAATTGCATTTTTACGCCAAGCGATATAAAGGATACGTGCGGAATATTCAGTTTTGCAAAAAACAAAAAGCAATATGGTTTTGAAACTTTTCTTTGGTATTTTTGGAGTTTGAATCTTCGGTTTGTTGAGAGTAAGATGGTGAGATTAAGAAGTGTCAGACAATTGATATTGGTACTACTTGATACCCTAAAGACCTAACCAGCTTTTTTTCATATCTATAAGATTTGCATGTTATATTACACCTCTCATAAAAGAAAGTGAAACAATATATTTTCAAAAAGTCGTTTACCCGACAGCTACTCGCAATTTACAGGTTAATGACACATGTTTTTTAAATTAAAAAAAAAAAAAACAAAACAGTAGGCCTAATACTAAATGCTAGGTTCAGTATTGTGTATTAAAGTGTGCTATTCTGTGAGAGTTTTTTCACAAATTGGTTTTATATTAAAAGACTACTTTTGCCTTTTGTCACTCCCTTTCACGTGTCGCGCTGTAGTAGATATAGTGCAGTAGTCCTCATAGCAACTTGCCATGAGACACAACTTCTTTCAAAGCCCCCACTTCAAAGAAAATATTTGACCCCATGCCTTGATAGAGTAATATTTCGTAATTACCTGACTTGATCCATCATTATTTTTATCTATTTATTTACATGTTTATTTATTTATTGCTATAAATAATTAGAATCGGAAACGAGAAAAAAATAAAAGCAGCTGTGAAAAAAATATTAATTTTCATGAACGAGCTGATACTATAAAGTTATGAGAAAGTTGAAATACAAGTTGTAAGGCAGGGTACATGCAGTAGCAACACAGCTTAAGGTTGGTGAGGTAATTTCCCTTTTATTGCGTTCTTTTCAAAATAAGCATTCTTTAGAAACATTGCTTTCATGAAATAGTCCTCATAATACCCTATTTTATGTTAAAGATTTTTCATTCAGTTTCATTTCAGTATACAGGTAATTAATACCGTTGATACATGTAAGATGTTCTTATTAATGGAAAATGGCGTCATGCTCAGTTTGTTGTCCTCAAGAAATATTTGTGTGTGACTGAAAAATGAATATTGTATAAATTGGACGATATATGTTGTACATAACAGACTGCAGCACTTGTGTTTGTATTCAGAGGAGACCGAAAAAGTAATGTTTTTCACCTTTCCAATTATGTACAATTTTACAAACATGATGCCTGTGGGTCTTTATTTTACGAAAAAAATAATTTAATATTATTTAATTATTTTTTTCGTAAAATAAACTCTGAAACCAAGAGTGCTTAAAAAGGGGCTGTAAGGTTAAAATAGCCAGCAAATTAACAATCATCCTGAAGATATATCCAAACTGTTCATCTTCAAAATAAGAAAACCGTTCATAAACACACCTTTCTCTCTGCGCAACAACAAAACCAGCCTTGGGCAGCCAGTGAAAAAAAGTACAAGTCAACAAAGGTCAGGCATCTGTCGCGGGCGTCTTCAATTAAAAAAGATGGCTTCCAAACGGGGTCATTGAGTGCATTTTCGTGTAAACACTCCACCAGAATGCGCTGGCCAGAGTACGCTGCGCGAATTATGTGACAGACCGACACATCTCTCGCGTGTGTCGCGTCACGAGATTTGAACCATCCAGCACCGCAAGGGGCTGTGACGCGGGGTCACTCGGTGCGTTTCGAGGCCCGAACCAGGATTTATAGCGTGATTTAAATTTGATTTGCTCGTAATGACTTGTTGTAGTTGCACCAGGAAGGGGTGAATCGGTGCAGAGTGTAGAAGTTGTACTGTGCGTCTTAGAAATTTTTAAATGATGCCGTATCCTATCGCGTGAGGTAGATTGACAAACCTTCCTCAAATACTGAATACGTGTCGTGCGTTGTCACACACGCCTCAATGTACTTATTGAGAAATTTTCCTTAAAAAACAGTTGGGGTCTTCACTGGCCTATTGAACTGTCGTTGTTGATGTGTTTTTAATATGGAAAGAAGTAGAACAACTTTCAGCATTATTAGAAGCTAACAAAGAAATTGAAACTGACCAATTTGCTGATTGCTTGTCAAGGTAACAGGCCGATGAAATGACAGGTATTTTTATGTCACAAAAACAAGAAAATAAACAAAGAAAATTGAAGGGAGAAAGTATAGGAATAAAACACATTGGTGGATTTAGGGGGGTCATTGGGGGGGGGCTGACCCCCCTTCGATTTCAGCAAAAATCACACCAAAGGTCCCCTCTTGAAATAAGAATTTGACAAGCTGAAGCATAGTTCTAAGCCGTACCAAATGGCACCGTTCGCCATCTAAAATTTTTCGGAACCCCCGACAAGGGGTGGGGGGGGGGGAGGGTCGGCTTTGCATCCGAGGACCTCCCTCCCCCCTTCAAATAATACTGGATCCTCTCCTGTCACGGGGCTGGAAGATAATATTTTTGTTTGCTCACCATTAATTGTTGNTAAAATTTTTGGGACCCCCGCCGAGGGGGGGGGGGGGGGGGGGGGGGCGGCTCTGCATCCGTGGACCCCCCCCCCCCCCCTTCAAGTAATCCTGGATCCGCCCCTGAAACAGATATGCAGAAAGGAATGTGATCAATAGCTTATTTGTTAAATGCCATTGCCAAGTACTTTAAAAGCAGGGTTTTCTTGTAAAAAAAGACAATCAAACGGTGAGGAAAATGAAAAGTGAGTTCAGTATATATATATATATATATATATATATATATATATATATATATATATATATATATATATATATATATATATATATATATATTCAAAAAAGGTATAAATGTCCATTAAACGAATGAAAAAAAGGCATTTTGAAAGCACGCGTTTTTGTGAAAAACATAAAAAATGAAAAGTTAGTACAGGTATATATAGATACCGAGTATGTACAAAAAAAGTAAGAAAACGTCCTTAAAATTAAATTTAGTTATTTGATATAAACTCATTAGTCATTTGTTCAGAAGTACGTATCCCTCTAGCTCTCTCTCTCTCTCTCTCTCTCTCTCTCTCTCTCTCAAAAGAAAAAAAAAGAATGTTGCAGCTTGAAGGATGGCATGACAAGAGCCAAAATGACATGTGCTGCATCAACAAAGTGTGGATTTTACAACAACTTTTCTTCCAAGGTGTCATCACCCCGTGACGGTGCACACCACGTGACGACTAGAGTACCCAGTGAACCTACTGTTACATGTACCATAAGAATGCTATACACAAAATCGGGTTCTGCCTCAATTTTCTTTTTTTGAAACTTTTTTTTTTCAAGTTATATAAAACCAATATCAGACATGAAAGAGAAAAAAACGGGTAAACGTATAGCCTTTACTGTTGAATTAATTCTGTGGTCTAAATTAATTACATGAACAATATGATTTTGATCATTCCGCGTCACCTATGCTCATATGTAGATAAAGTTACGTTTCTTTCGTAGTTCTACCTGGATGATAAACCCTTTATAAAAGTACATGTATAGGGCGCCCCGAAACGTTATTCATATTAAAAATAACACAGAAGTTAACANTTTTAATGTGAGTATCCAAAAAAATACAAAATATATATGCAAAGTAACTGAGATAATTTCACTATATCTAAATGCACGAATATTTGGACCTTGATTTGTGTTAGTGCGTCAGTGTGTCATTACACCATCAAAACGTGTAGTTATATAATTTAGACCAATTGGTGCGCTCTCTGCTTAATACACTGTCATTTATGGAGTGGTATTGCGTTTAGATACGTCATAATAGCTAACATAAAGTATGGGCATATCGAGATTGGTCGTTCGGCTCAAATGGCAAAGAACACGCCTCCGTAATTTAAGGAGCCGCCTTCGTTCCTCTTTAAGGTGAATTGAAAGGTCCCAGTTAAGCTCCGCTGGATAATAGGGCGTCTCCGTCGCGGGAGGACCTGTCTCCGATCCCCGACCGATCCTCACCGAAAGGCCCTCCTATGGGGACCCGGTCTCCGCTCTACTGAGCGGTAGCTGGGCGAAGTGTAATCTATTTCGTGTTGCGTCATGACCATGAGTCGCACTGGCAATATAACCATGGTGCATGTTGATACTAAATAGGTAATAGTTCGTTATATGGGCAGCACGACAACACTTAGCAATGACATTTTAAAGAAGAGCACCAAACGCAGCGTTGAATCTCTTAAGTTAAGCCTCTCTGAAGTTAGACTCTGTGAAGAAAGGCCTTGAACATACTGAACCTGCATGGATGACTAGTGAGTTCACTGCCCGGCAAGGCGTGTACATTTGTACCAAGGACACGATTGCCAGCTTTTTACGTTAACGCATAGACTAGCTACACCTTTTTTGTATTACATGTCATTTTTAAAGGTGTGTTCTAGCATTAAATGCACGTTTTAAAGGAATAGATATCTGTACGTATCTTGGACAATGTCGCCGCTACGGTACCTTTCATGAGGTGAAAAAAAACGTAGGACCCGAGACGTATATTTACAGAGTACCTGCTTTCAAATAGGTATATTTGAGCAAGGAGGCATCTCATACACCTTGATTTGAGGTGTCTGAGTGATGAACAATCGTAATTGATGGAGTGCAGTGGGGAATTACATCAGGAAAACGGATATTACTATACACTGTATACGACAAGTTTTCCATTAAGCTGATTATAATAAGCACATATCCAGCCGATTTTTTTCAGATTGACTCATCAAACCCATTTTGATTTCCTTTCTTATTTTGTTCCCTGTATAAAAAGCATTTGTGTGTCCTCTCGCAGATTTCAATAAAATTTAGTATTTTTAGGTTATTTAGCCCTGCTTTCTGAAATATTCACTTTTATGTTATGGGAAACACGAACCAATTTCTTTGCATTACGGTTATCTACCTTTTGATAATTGATGACTGCAATAGGGTAATGAGATGATAATAAAATAAATAATTAATTAGATATAATATTAAGAACCTGGATCATTCCGTTTAATTAAACACAACTAAACTATTTAGATATTATAGGACGAAAAAAAATTCATTTTGAAAATATCTGTTTATTAAAAAAAAAACACGAGAAAACACAAACAATTTTGTATGGCAGGAATGGGGCTAAAACTGAAGAAATTGACCATTCACCCAATTAAGATATGGGCATATACATTTGGTTTAGACAGCGGCCTGGCCATAAAATAATTGAAAAACTAAACACTGTTTTGCGGTGGGAGTAAGACGTAATAGAAAATATATAAAATGACTGTAAACTCACTATATAGTGATGGGCAATAGAATTTTGATTTCGAGAAAAGATATTAGCATGGGGTCAGCTGCATGGACACTCGGACAGACGGACGCCGTGTAGTCAAGGCGGAAGGCATACACACGGACATTAATGACAAAGTGTCCTTGACGGGATTTTTTTTACATTACATGTGCCATTCTTTACGAGTCCCGAGGTACACACAGCTCTACCTGTGTCGTCTTCAACAGCACAGGTATAAGAGTGCATCGTCACCTTCAGAGAAGTAGACAGGTCAAATATATCACACAGGCGAGTTTGTTTCTAAAATTCATCAACTTCGAGTCCGCAGACTGACTCTCTTGTGCAAAAAAGGCAATTACATAATACACGTAACCAAGATGTTTTTTTTTCTTATCACACGTATGCTATTCGCCGGGGTTCTAATATAGGTTTAAGTGTTAAGACTGGAAGACGATGCCGGGTATAGCCAGCTAGTAATAAAAAGCCAGCTAACCGCCTGGAGGAATGAATGATTGACCTGTCAACAGCACACCGTTTACCAGGCAATGAAAGAATCAGTTTGTTTTGCCTTTTGACACCCAATCATTTAAGGCGCACACGTCGGTGAAGTTGTAACAATACAGTCAGGTGTAGTCAGGTGTTACTCGCGATTCGAGCCGGCGTCTCTCTGACGCCGATGTTCAGACGCCCCAAGGCGGTACATAGCTCTGTCGCCGCAAGCGTTCCTCCCCTGGTAATTTCCCCTAGTTGCGGCATCGTTTGAACGTTGTGTTCTTTTTTCCATAAAAAAGTCTGGTCTTGGTCTGATTAACGTGTTTTTTTAATCCCTGCGTTGTCCAATTATTGCCTTTAATTAAAGTCCAAATATCAGGGACTCTAGATCAATGGTCGTCGAACCCACCACGCGCAGTGTTGACTTAAGAAGAATCGGAAAACAAATTAAAGGTGTTATACTATATCGCAGTTAACTGGACACTTTAAGAAAAAATGACCAATGTTTATACAGGTGAGATGGACAGAGATAAGTGAGGACTTGACACTTAAGGATAATGTTAAGGGTCAGTTGGAGTTGACCAGGGACATCTGGAGTCGCTCAAAGACAAGTGACACCCGTAAGTTATCGTAAGAAAGGTTAGGTAAGTGACTTAAATATATATAACAGACAAGCAAAGTAAATCATCTCATTTAACACGTTTGCCAAGATAATGAACGCGGATATGTAGACTTATTCTTGTTAAAGGCATGCTTTTGTCGCAACATGTCACAACTTGTGACACATTTTTTTGGATTACGTGGGAAATCGTCTGGTAATCCAGAAAAATAGTTTGTATACATTGACAAGCAGTGTGTTCAAAGTTGGCAGCTTCTCAAAAGGCGCCCAAAATGCTGTGGCAGAAACGAAAATCAATAAGTGAAATTTAATATTTACTATGTTAATAAATGATGAAATTAATATGATATGAAATTGATGTTAGTCAATTCCATCGTAAATAATCAAGTTAGCTCGTGGCAATGCTACATTCAGGTAGGGGAGTTTCCGAGAAGAGAACACTTTTTTGTTTGTTTGTTTACTTGATTGTTTTTTTTTAATCACTCCCGATACGAAGTAACGCTGAATATAATACTGCGTGAAGGCTGTACAACATAATCATATATAGCAAAACAAGACAGTTGGAGAAAAGCAAAATAAAATAAGACAGCATATTTTTCATAATGGGACCGAGTATGATTACTATAGATTATTCTACTTTGTAAGTCATGAATATGTTCATTTTTCAATGTTACCATTTACGACAACCACTTAAAAGGGAACATTAAACATTAAACAAAGTGAAATAGGGTCTGCCAAGGTGATGGTCTTCGTTTTTATTGAAACCAGTAGGGAACAGCAACTAAATAAATAGTTCATCGTTATGATATTTAGAAAATCGGATGTAACTAAGACAAAAAGAAATATAGCGTTGATATACATGTAGTCAGAGGGCGTTTAGATAAAAAATGACAGTTTTATCTTGACATACTCCTATATCAATTTATACATTTGTGTTGGCATTTCACTTTCTTTCTCTCAGTGTGGGTGTTTCTTTTTCTTCTCTCTCTCTGCTTTCTTTTCTTTTTATAACAAAAACATATAGGCCTATTTAAAGTGAAATAAAGTCTTAAGACACTCTATCAATATTGAATCCCGTATTTGATCTCAAGTAAAGAGCATAGATACCGTTTTATGGTCATGCTCACGCAACAAAAATATGTATTTCATTTTAATCGAATTCACGTCCAACCAATATAAAAGAAGGTTCAACTCCAGCGAATATCGGGGGTCAGGAAATCGGTAAAAATGATACTTTATGCGTGCAAGGGACACAAACGGAACGCTCACTTTGGCTTTACAGACGACTACATTTTTCAATACAATGTCTTTTACAGAAGTCATTAAGAACATTTATTTTATTTTATTTTATTTTATTTTATTTATTATTATTATTATTTTATTTTATTTATTTATTTATTTATTTATTTTTTTTGTTATTGCGTGATAATTCTATTTGCACACAAAAATGAGATCATTTGACAAAGCGGTAGAATAATATATATAGTATAGGTAACTTGAGGATTCTTGCGTGCAATGGGTCGCAACACTTTACCAACACATAGTGTTTTTGGGGACGAAGCAAGTCTTACGTGTAGTAATTCCTACAAGATGTATTTTATTAAAAATATTCTGCCATCAACTCCTGGCGGTGCATCTGAAGAACATTTTGTGGATTTGCAAGCTGACAGAAACAGTCAGAATACTTTCACTGTATTATATGCTATAGAAATTCCACAAATCCTCCCCATTCCAAGAAAGATACAGCTGTATCAACAATGATTATTGTGTCGGTGATGAATTTTTCTGGAAGCTTTCTTCAAAAATAAAAAAGTCCCATTTTAGTCACTGATTTAAAAAATGAATTGCCCCAGTAAGCATGCCCTTCAGTTACACAGCTGAACCGGCTTTTTATTGGGATGTATTCATTCCCCACTTTCAAAAGAGAACGAGTCGTATTTTCACAAGTGAAACATATTATGTATATTCGGAATCGAAGGCATCATAACGATTAATGACAAAATCTGAGCGACAGAAGACGAAAACCTCGTTTAGAAACAAACGACAGCTCATTTTCTTTATCATTTGAATCATGCTTCAAACCCAAAGATGAGAAAGCGAGAGACCGCGTATACGTCTATAATCCAATTTCGCATTGAAATATTTATCAACATTTCCGATCAAAGCGATCCCAAATAAAATAAACGCAGACATAAAACATTAGTGTGCTGTACTAGGGATTTAATAAACATTCTCTAGACTGTACATTTCGCAGTGGTTCCATTCTATAGGGTAACCACAAAACCACAAAACAATTTTTGATTAACTCTCCTTTTCTCCCCATTATCCCTTGGATGGCTTCATTTTTACCCGAATACCTCTCAAAATAAGAGAGAGAGAGAGAGAGAGAGAGAGAGAGAGAGAGAGAAAACAACCCTTAAGCGGCCCCCACCAAACGCCAAGTGGTCCTACCCCCGTAGTTGAAAGTAGCCCAAGTATGACAGATGAGTCGGTAATTTCTCTATCAAAACTGTAATTTCAATAAAAAATGAGTGTATGTTATCGCCGACGTGATACGCAGAGGCACCTCTCTGTCGCTCATCTATCTTCATTACACCGGCGACGAAGAAGCGCTGCCGACTAACGAGCGATAGCGACCTTTAACGGGCTTAGAACAGGGAAGGACCTGTTTAGTTTGCTACGTTGACAAGACTTTGGCGAGACGAAGGCGGCAGATGTTACCGAGTAAGGGTTTTTTAAAGTCGTTTGTCTTGCGTATGATTAAATGAATGTGTGGTATTCGATATTTTGATATACAGGTATTAGTTATATGGATATTTTTTTCAGTTAGGAGGATAAATGTTGAAAGGGAGTCAATATTGGGGAGAGAAGGAGGGGCAGTAGGATTGCATACACGCACGCACACACGCATACGCACACACGCACACACAAAGAGAGAGAGAGAAAGAGAGTGAAAGCGACCAAGTAATCCTTCTTATTATATTATTCATTTAATTTCTGAATACTTCACCATTCTACTCACTACGCCAAAATACTGCAATAGACTTCGAATTCAATAAAAAACATTACCAATCATATTTGCGGTATTTGCGGTTGGAAATATCTCAGACATGCGCCGATACATTTCATTTAAAGCTTAATATAATCATGGGTAGTGAATAATAAGGGAGACTAATGCTGTTAAAGCAGGCTGATCGACCTGAAACGCATATGTTATTACATAACGGTATAATGTGTGCATTTAGAAATGTCTCAACGTCATATTTTTAGTTCATAATATCCTGAAAAGCTATTCCCAATTCAGATTTCAAAAGTGATAAAACTCCTCAAATAATGGTGTCGAAATTTCCTTTAGAAATGTCAGGAAGGTTACATGTATAAAGGAGGATGTAAATGTCTAGTGAGGCTTTTAGAACTAAGTTGTTTGATTAGAAATGGTATCCAACATGACACACCAGCGTCAGTGACATCCCTTTTTTTTTTTTTTTTTTTTTTTTTTTTTTTTTTTTTTTTTTTTTTTTTTTAGGAGAAAGTCACTTTCTCTCTAGGAAAATTCGATTTGGCAGGGAAATCCCAAATAGCATGATGCCTTTATGGAGAGAGGTGGAGGGGATACATGAACATGTACATGTAAGGCACATGTACATGTTCATGTATCCCCTCCACCTCTCTCCATAAACATGTACATGTAAGACACAATTCTTTCTACACAGCATGTCGTTATAGGTTCCTATCTTTTGGAAAAGAACCCTACTGTTGTTATTCCCAGAATTACAAAACAATAGGTGTGAGTTAGATGATAACAGAGCTTGGATGCCGTCACACACTCTTCTCATACTGTGCTTATATGTGCGAGGTACTTTGAAGACTTACAAATGATCAAATTCAAAGCATAAAAGGTGAGATCGTATTGTTGTAATAAGATAGACGAAGATAGAATGAGAAATATATATTTTTTTATAGAAAATGTTTTATTTTTATTTTTAATTTATTTATCCTGGTTGGAGTAGTTCTTTACAATGACTGTGACCTAACGATATAAACTGTTGCTAATGTACTCATACTACAATAACAATTTAAAAAGATTTTCACAAAGATTGTCTTCAAACATTATCATCAGTAAGGAATGCAATGAGTTTCTTTAACTAGATGGTGGTCGGTTAAGAATTTTTTTTCTTTTTGTTTCCAAAAAATCGGAGTAAATGTTATTTCTAAATAAAACTGAGCAATGACAGAAAATGTGTATAGTGCAGTCGCAGAGATGCATCACTGAAAACACTGACTTCTTTTAACATAAATGTATCCGATGTTTAAAAACAAATGACACTATTTTATTCACTACATTTATATGTATTTTGCACATTGCGCGGCGAACTAGAATCGTTTTTACTTGTTTATCACGAAAATCTAAGACTGGCATTATCTTGAAAGTAAAATAATCAAGATAAAAGCCTGCTCTCGTGCATTCTGTAATTTTACAGATGAAAATCTACCAACAAATCAAGAAGAATTTGTCATGAAGTGAAATCGGTTTGCGTCGAAGCTTAATGGAAGTTTGGCGATATTACATTTGACTTTCAAACGCAAGAGCATCTGACAGCCCGTCGTGCGATGCCGTCTTTAAGAAAATAGCTCTGGAAATGTCAACCCTCTTTCGGCATTGTCTATTGACTCGAAAAGACAGCGAGAAGCATGCAAGAGCCGCATGCATTAACGTGTCTGAGGCATCGCCTTGAGACGTAACATTATATCTGGAATTGATTAATTTTCGGGTCCAGTAGCTGCACGTCATCTGTGACCTTTCAAAAATCGACGTTTTTTAACGGCGATGTCGGCACACGTTTTCTACATGGGCTCAACGTGAGAAAAAAATCGTAATCAGGACTGTTACAGTTTAAAAAGGGTCTTTCGGTGATCTCTTGGGCAGTCCACATATTCATTGACTTCTCCCTCATCGCACGAGACCTTTTGGTTCTCTTGTCAGTGGATATTTCCAGTCTAGTTTAACACAGTGGGAACTTTGCTTGAGTGCCTTTGTGTATAATAGCAAGGCATGAGGTCACAAAAAATATCAAAATAGGAAAACAAATCATGAAACAGATTTAAGATGAATAAATTCTCGGTGTTTGATTGATCATGAGTTTTGGGGTTTGAAGACGGGCTGGAGAAGGAGTGTGTTAAATTTCTAACATCTCCATGTTGCAGATGCTTTTTAACAGACACCACGTCACTTTTCGGTGAAACTTTTCACAAAATTAATTGGAATATTTTAGTTAATTCAACTATAGGATATTCATGCGAATCTATGCAAAATAACATGAAATTTCGTATTTATGGGCAAGTGTGAGATCTCAACGAAAATCAAAACGCATGAGTGAGGACGAACTTTGCAGATTATTATTATTATTATTATTATTATTATTATTATTATTATTTTTCGTATTTTTTATAGGCAATGAAAACTGCATGAATATGCACTTACATGAATGCATCTATTTATACACGTAAAAATGAGAAGGAACTGTTTTGTTTCACGCAAAACATCTCAGAACCCTTAGATATCAACTCGACAAGAATTTTTGTGGTGTTTAATTATTTATATTTCTTTTTTTACTAGTTTTTTTCATAGTTTTTAACAAATATTTATAGTAGGCTTTGGCATCGCCGATCAAGAGAGCTGGAGCTATTTTTTAGCTATTCAGTCTGTTTATTTTCCGATATGACTGCTAATATTCATGATACTAAGCGCGCTTCTTTGTATTTGAATTAGCTGGATAGATATTTGAAAATACCAAGCAGCTGCATAATATATGAATAAATTTATGACTGACTATAAAAAAGGATAAAGTTATTAATGGATTAATAACATTATTTGTAAAAGATGTATAAATAAATAAATGACGCTCATATTTTAACATGAACACGGGACAATCGTTCAAGATTCAGCAGACTTGTAAATAATTTAAATTGAATTGTGTCTTACATGACAATGATTTATTATGCTTTTCGTTCCCACTCGCCAAATAAAGAAATTCAAAGCATTTTAACAATAATTTTAACAATAATTGATGCACGTTTCACTACGTTTAGTCCAGAATGCAAGTTTAACATCACCTCTCTCTCTCTCTCTCTCTCTCTCTCTCTCTCTCACACACACAGTACGGTGCTACAGAATACGTGGGAGCTACTATGGGACTCTGCGAACTTATCCTTTGAATTTTAGCATAGTAATACGTAAGCATAACATTTAAAAGATTAACCCGATAAAACAAATCAAATTTGGCTTAATTTCAAACGGAAATGTCGAACCATATCTGTAATGTGAGTTTATTTTGCCTTTTTTATGTAAAGCCAATTTTGAAGAGAGAGAGAGATTATACTCCCACATCTGCCTTCAAATGCAACCATATTTGAGTTATTATCATTCGCTTCAATTGCACAATTTTGTTCCTTTTTAGTCGATAAGTATGCATAATTAGCCATCTAAATGGGCCATATTTCATAGTTACTATCTCACGGGGGTGAAACGCAAGCATCACGTGTGTGGCATATTGCATATCCAGAGTCAGGGCAAATAAAACGTCACACAACCGACGCGCTCAGTGTATTTGACGTTTTAATTCGTAGTTTGTTGTTCGATTAGAACACTTAGGCTTTATCTTCTTCCAGTCTGAAAATTACTGAAGACCCTTTTATGTATTGTTTTTCAAATTAACATTGTCCGGGTTGCACCAGGGAGATATCAGGGAGCGCCGCGCGATGCCGATCGTCTGCTCATTTGATGGAGCGCACCATTAATTATACCACAGATCATTTTTATTCATTTTCCAGAACTGTCAGGTTTGACTGGTGATTGATGTGGCTTTCGCTCTCTTAGCTGTCTTCTGGGGGATTTGATGGGTTTCGTTTTTGAGAAAAAAAAAATGGGCAAATTTTCTGCACTTGGATGGTATGAAAAGCAATTGTTCAGCGTGCGTATCTATGCATTGAAAGAATAGGGCGATTTTTGTGGGCAGAAAAACGGCGGTGTCATGCACTGGACAGAAATAATACCGTCTTTCGAACTTAATTGCAATCAGTTAATTGACACAGACTCAGTTGGTCTATTAAATAACAAAGAAACAAATATGACAATGTGTGCTGTTTAAACACTAAACCGATTACTTTATAGCTTAGTCATCCATGTTTCAAAAATGAAACAAATAAAATGCGCAAATATATTGATGTATTCGACAAAACCACACTTAATCAATTAAAGAAATTGACAAGGAAATATTCAATTGATAGGAAAACGCTATTTTTGAAAAACCAAATGGAAATGTACGTGCCTGCTAACGCCCAAATCGCCTTGGTTTCCTAGTAAAGCCTACGTCTTTACTTGAGTTTGTTGCGTTTCGTCTCCCTTTACGGACACAAATCACCTGATTTTACCCCAGTGTTCGGTGAAAGAAGGAAATGATTTCTTACATCCTAGAGGCAGTTAAGGCCGACCTTAGTCTGAAAAAAAATTCCCAAACGTGATTTAGAATCTCTAAAGTCCACTCTTTCCAGGTAACCTTTACGCTGCTTGACAGAAATCAAAGCAATTGCATCCCTGATATTTAACAAATTTGGGAAGAAGGCAAGGTATTTATCAGAATATGCGAAAATTCGATTATATACTTTGCTGTCAGATTGAAAGTGAATACAACGCTGGGTAAAATGATGAAGAACATCTGAAATTTTGGAATCATCATTGAAATATATGGCGCCATGAAATAGACTCTTCGAAACAGAATTTCATTTTTATGTTATAGAACAATAAACAACTGCTGAGAAGAATGGCCGTTTAAGGTATCTATTCACAAATATTAACAGTTAGAATTTGATCATTTAGGCAGATGGGCAATGATCTTACTAATGTGAGTGAACGAATAGTACCTTAAGCAAAAGATAACCAAATACATCAATTTTTTAAAACTAGGAATATACGCATACAATCATGCTGTATTAATATAAGGAATAGAATAAAATCGGTTCACTTCATGTCAAATGTCATGAGGCAAACTTAGAGAATCACGTGCACCTTGAATGTGTATTTCAAAATAACATGACCCGACCCTAAATCGGTGTTAAATTTGATGCTTTTTACGGCCACTCACAGCGAGCTAAAATCCTACTTCGCGCCAGTGTTTGAATAATATACCATACAATGTCATTCAAATGACAACAAAAAGCGGGCAATAAAAAAGGGATGCTTTTGTTTACGGCCATCTTGTTTACAGACACTAGCACGGATTGCTTAGATATCGGTACTTCTTTTGATATTTTGAGGCTCTAATTTGTTTCAGATTAGTTTATTTTAGAAGATCTAATAATGAGCTTATGATATACAAGCATGGGATTATAAACCAATCGAGATTGACAAGATTTTAAAGAGTTTCTTTCGAATTTATTGTTTTTACTTCAATGCTCTTTTGTGCAGCATATGTGTTTTCATAATATTTTAACATATGTCATAAATCGACCATGGCAACCGATATGGTTTAGTTTCAATTTTCGAAAAATTGCCGAAAATGATAGCAATGTTTGGCCGATATGGTATAGGTAAAATTATTTTATTTCCAATCGCGCTTTTGCACTGATACACTGATTTTCTACGTAGTACATTATTCTCTTTGTATAAATGTCATTTGAATTCTACCATTTTGAATGAATTTGGGTATCTTTCTGCATCATCTCTGTAACACAATTTAAACAATGCACACGTCCGCTGGCATTAAAGGAACAATTTCTTTTAGGCAGTGAGTCTATGCAATTAAATATTTCTTACGTGAACTTATAACCCCCACGAGCTGTCGTCTGTCGAATCGCAAGCCAGCTCGCGCTCCTGATTCCGCAGCAGACAATCAATCGTGAAGAGGTCATGTGATCAAGCCACGCCTCCTCTGGTTTATCATATCTAAAAGAGAAGTGAGCCCTCGAGCAGTCGTTTTCTCCTGCATTAGTCGACATTTGCTGGTTTTTATTGCGCTATCCTGTGTGCTTCAGTTGCAGGTCAACCGGCAGACGATCGATCACTTAGGCGCCTAGATCCGCGTGATTGGCTTGGCGCCATTGCTGATTGTGGGCTCTCATCTTCCACCATATCGGTTGAAAATGGCGAAAAGGATTTGAGAAAAAAGAACTTCTCGAGCAGAATTTCTGTAATTAACAGTACAAGGCAGAATTTAATACATCAAGCATCGATTGGTAAGTTATGTATTGGTTATTATTTATTTTTTTACATTTCTTAATAAACAATGTAACATCCATATCAACTGTATGTGCAGATACAGACCAATCCTGTAGAAAACATATGGCGGTTTTGACTTATTCATGGCCCAAAACTATGTTCTATCTTCTGACAAAATCAAAATCAAAATAACAAATCTAACCACTCGTTTTCTTACAAAATAAAGCCCCCAAAAGAATCGGGAGAATGAGCTTTGTAAAGAGCGCTATAGTATCGCAATATTCCATGTAATGTCGCACTATCCCCAACATCCCTTAGTTTGGGAGCGTTTGAAGCTCCAGGCAAACTGGAGGACCCTAAATAGAGAGAATACCAACACCAAGAAAAAACTTAACCATGTTTAATTTATTCAGAAAGGAAGAAATAGTGCTATTGTTGGCAATTTTATTTACAGAAGAATACCCTTGGTTGCCATCATGCATGCATGCCATATGCCTGTTGTAATTTATTTGAATTTTATCATTATTTTTGTGCAAAAATAACTGGATTAAACGATCCAGGGAGGCACCGTGTTGATAACACATTGCTGTAGAGTTTGGAGGCCCTCTCCCTCTCCCTCCTTGTCTTTTTCAAAAATCTTAGACTGTCTCCATGGAATATCATTAGATGAAAATTATCTTTAAAAAAAACTGCATAACAATGAAAGATAACAATTACTATTTGATGTATATTATATTATATTATATTATATTATATTATATTATATTATATTATATTATATTATATTATATTATATTATATTATATTATATTATTATAATCATCAGTGATAGACGCCAATAAATGAAATGTTGTGGGATTTAAAAACATTTTTTTTTCTGTTTTCTTTTCTCAACATTTGCTACAAATATCTAAATTAATTTTCCGAAAAAAGGGGTGACACGTGCAGTTTCGCGGCAAATATTGTACGTTTTATTGCATGTTCAGCAAGAAAATATCTGTTCCAGGTCATAAACAAACAAACAAACAAACAAACAAAACATCTTTTTTTTAAGTTCTGTATATCTGTTGGCACATCGTTAAAGATTTCTTACTTCTTTTAACTTCCTTTTAAAGAAAAAAATGACAATTCACTAACACGATCTATAAAGGTTTTAGATTTTTTATCGCTATGGTCTCAAAACCCACTCTAGAAACTATCGATTTTTATGTTCCACTATCTACTTATACATGCACCTTCAATCGCAGGTCTGTATAACAATACATTTCATCGTTAGAGGCAAATGTTTCATTTTGTTGCTTTGGACCTAATTTCATTTATTTATTTATTTATTTATTTGTCATTTATTTATTTGTTTTTTATTTATTTATTTATTTTTACGTAGGCCCTACTTATTACAGTATTAGCAAATCTCAAGGATAGAGAGTTATTTCAGAAAGAACCCTGCCAAGGTTCGATAAATTATGAAGTTCGAAATAAATGTCACGACTAATTTTAACATACTGTACATAGCACAGTATTAGCAAGTCTCCAGGATACAGTGCCATTTCAGAAAGAACCATGCCAATGTTCCATTAATTATGAAGCTCGAATTAAATGTCACAACTAATATGAATATACTGTACTATAAGCACACAAAGCAATAAAGACCGCTTATTATTGTCAATTACACGTCACTTCCTTTTTACGTTTTTGGACTTCCTACAAGCGATCGCACGAAGGTAGAACATGTTCGCCCATGTTGTCAAGGGAAAACGCACGTAAAACGCAGCGCGTTTCCCAGCCCTGATTCCCAACCCCGTTTACGCACGTCTACAAACTCTGCCCGTCTTATATCCCTAAGCGAATGCCATCCTAAATTGAATTTATTTATTTATTTATTTTAATTTCTATTTATTTATTTTTATTTATTTATTATTATTATTATTTGACTAAAAACATTTCATGACAACATAGGTTCAGTAGTCGAAAATATGGAAACGTCATTTGGTGATTATCACTAATAGCGCTATAAGCTGTAGGCTTTAGACGTTTTAAGTAATTCTGAATTACATATGCCGGCATTATTTATTTATTTGTTTTGAGGTTTTGGTTTTATGAGCCACGATACTGGTGTCATTACCTAGAAAACTGTTTTCCCTTCGAAATGAGATGCCGCGTTAGTACATTTTTGTTTCTGATACTAGCATTGTGAAAAGGCTAGCCGTAATATTTCATGGAAAACGGCGTTAAATCACCGTCAGCCGTAGTGTAAAGGTAACCCGTCGAATGATTTACATATAAAGTATATGCTCCTTATTGCGACTCGTTTAGGTTCACATTTCCCCAAATATTCCCCCATATTACCGTAAGCTAATCATAAATTTGAATTTCTTCATTCTGTCTCTTTTTCTGTGTATGTATGGTTTATTCTTAGATTCATTATTTACTCATTCTTTCTTTTTGTACAGGGTGCAAAGAGCTGTCGGCTGCCTTATTGCCAACATATTATCTTTGACTCTGTCATTTTTTAAATCTTTTTAGACTGTATATAAACACTGGTAATGTCAGTATCTGTCGCTAGATGGCAGCGCCATCGTTCTACAGTGAAAGCCATAATCAGAACAGGGAGGGCAAATGAAACGACCTCGCCAGAAATGGGTCCTGTTTCAAAATTAAGAAAAATCTATAGTTTTTGTACTTATCTTAGAATGCTAAAATCAAATGGCACTGTGAAGCACGTTGCTTCGACTTTGTAATATTGTTTTTAAGAGCATTTTGCTAACAAAATCCCCGCAGTAAACGTTATTGGTGGTCCAAAACGGCCAATTGTCACATTTTTTTTTTAAAGACGATCACAGTTCGCTTTAATGGCATATTTAAAACGAGGTAAACATTTTTAAGTATCACGGTCACGTACATCTTGGCTAAAATTTTAAGATGGCGTTCTTTTTTTAAATAAATGTTTGACCTAATCGTTTTGTGAAGAAGGTCCGAGACAAATGCGAAGGCCAACGAGCTAATCCCTGGTTCTCAAGGAAGACAGCCAGCCCCCCCCCCCCCAACTTGCCTCTACGCGCCATCCCAACACCTGTTCCCCCTGAACCCTAAGTCCTGAATCCAACAGCTCGTAACTCAATACTCACGGTATGTTACAGGTACTGACGATATGCTAAACGTACCGGTATTAAACAAAACAATTTTATTAAGTATCCCTTCTGTACTTTTTTCTTTTAACAAATAAGCTGCCATCTTCAAAACTGATTCGATTCACTCATTTAAACAGCATGAGGATTTATTCAACGATTATCACAGAAAATGCTAAATGAAATTTTTACAGTGTATCATGTCTCGATTCCCACGACCACAATAAAATTGCAATTGTCTCATTCATGCTCTTTCCAGACTTTAGGGCATTGAGCCAAATATAATATAATTTAGAATACCTTGCTCTTTGTTACTCATTTTACTCTCTGTCGTATGTTCTATACGTAACTGCAATAACAGTGTCAAATTTCCAAATGTCACCAAGCAATAATTCATCCTTTACGAGAACAACACTTTAGGCCACAGGAACCGCTTTTACACAGCTAATTGGTCAGTAGAAGGATCAAGGACTGACCAGCCCGTGCCTGTCCTAGTAGATAACTCATACTGCAATAGGTCAGTGCTGTTGGACATTCCTTCTCAGGCCAAAGACCACTCATCACACCTAAGTGACCTCTCAGATAATTACACAGCGGAGTTCATTTTACCGTGTTATTCAATCGGGATGACTTGGTGTGNGAATTGGTCAGTAGAAGGATCAAGGACTGACCAGCCCGTGCCTGTCCTAGTAGATAACTCATACTGCAATAGGTCAGTGCTGTTGGACATTCCTTCTCAGGCCAAAGACCACTCATCACACCTAAGTGACCTCTCAGATAATTACACAGCGGAGTTCATTTTACCGTGTTATTCAATCGGGATGACTTGGTGTGTGATAGTGACAGTGAGACCGGAGGGTGCACGGGGCTGCCCTGCCTCCTCCGGTGCACAAACAATGGGTACAGTTATTGTGGTGTCATGCAGTGCGTTTGCCGAGAAATTAAGGCGTTTTGTATTATTTGGCTTACTCGTTCCTCTCTCTTTCTGTCGCTCCGTCGCTCTCTACCTTACTCAGTGCTCAATAAATTAATCAATCAACCAACCAGGAGAATGTTTGACTTCATGCAGCTTTTATGATGATCTCGTTTCGCACTGGATTACTTTTTACATGATTATTTCTAAATTTTTTTGTATCCATACTAGCTTCCTTTAAAACAAGAATTTCAAACCCAAAATCTGCATGTGATTGTGTGGTGGGATATGCAATCACTGACTGTATTATTTTCTTCAAGACATGTGTTAACAAACAGTTTTCTATATTTCCCATATTTCTCCTAATATTTGATTGTCACGCTTGAATAATGTAAGATCTGGGTACACATGATGTAACTGAAAGCGTGGGAAAAATCAAAGCCACAGATACATGTACTTGTATGGTTCGTTTCTGATGAAGGCAATGGGTCGTATATTTTGATCAAATAACCAAAGCACCCGGTAGTTATAAAAATCAGAGAACCAATCTGAAACCACAGAGCCAACCGCAAACACCCAGATAAGATCGGACAATAAATAAAACAATTCCTTTAAAGGCACATCCGAGTTCAACCAACCCATATCACCCCCTCCAGGATCGGCGTTGGACAATTTCGGTAGATCCTCTTGGGAGATAGCGTTCTCGTCCACGGTAGTAAGATACATTATCAGTGATGTATTTGTACCGTGTGAACCCCAACATTTTGACAGCTCTCGCATGTCAAAACTCACCCCGTAACCCAATCACCAAACTGCTAGACCCCAAATATTCGGTTATGAGCAAAGATCAGGGGGTGTTTGGGCGAGGAACAATACAGGGCAGTATGTCCCGGTGTATGGACCGGCTTGAAATAAAGCATTTTTCGTTTTCATCACGAATTCTCCACAAAAGGTTCTTCGCTCTCATCTGTCGCACGCTGCCGTAAGGATAAGGGTTCTCGGTGCAAGGTTTTGACACCTGTCAAAAGTGACGGGTTCACTGAGTGCAGAATCGTAAACTGACATACCTGTAGAAACATACTACTCGGATGCGACTGTGTTGTCTTACGTGTTATGGCAGTAATATGACAGCCAGACGTCGCCTTTGATTTACCTGAATGAAAGATGCATGTATATTTGTTTTGAACATAGTGTGTCCCACTAAATTAAACCTTACCATATACCAAATGTTTCTTTTTTAGATACGGATCATACACAATAAACTGAAAATGGAACCTGGAGATTTTAAGTGGTGCAGTTTTGGTGCGAAATACTCCATTCAGAGGAATTCGAAGCGTGTACATGAATGCCAAAATATCAAATGTGCTTTTTTTTTAATGTCTTCATTTATTGATACCTTGACGTGATTTTTAAATCAAGTTTAGAATTTTGCTCGGGATAAACAAAATACAATGTCTTCCTTCTTTAGAATAAAATCCCTCGGTGTGTGATTTGTTGTTTATGCCCATGGGCTAATACATTATTGAAGTTGACTGCAATACATAGTTCAAAGTTTATCGATTGATTTTATTTGGTAATTTTTTCCTGCTTGAACGATGTTAACCTGTTTCATATTCGCTCAATTATCAACAAAATGAAGCTTTTTTTTTCACTTTTCACCCTTTATTATGTTGGTGATCACTGTACACTTTGGTGCGCCGATACCATTTCCGGGATCAAGTCCACGCCAGTCAAGTTTTCTTTATACATATTGTCGGTGATGGCACGCATTACTTCCGCCTTTTGTTTGCTGAAAGACATATAATGTCACAGCTTATTGTTGTTTATTTGAGAAAATACTGGATATTAGGCAATTCGAATTAGAATAAAAACGGTAAGATTCCAGACACAGAACTACTTTTGACATTATATTCATTTAATCCCTGAAAAACATACATGAACATATCTTGGGAATAAGCTTTGCACAAACGTTTTATCTTTACTATATCAATTGTCCATTTTGTCATATGTTGGTGTACGCATATGTAATATATATCAACAATCAATGACTATAAACTTTTCACTTTTGCTCTAGATAATCAAAGAGAGTGATATTGGTTTTACGTACAAAGTGATGGTACAGGATGATCTCTTCCCAAAATTTGGCATTTATTGCCTCTCCTCTTTTGATTAATTCTACTTCAAAGGCGTTTCCCTAATACTTTATTCTATATTGTACAAGGTCATTAAATGCCTGCAGTAGTACTGGAATAAATTGAATTGAATATACACTAGAAGTCAAGGCCGTCGTGAAAGTACATTATTGCCTGGAAATTTAGCAAATTCTCTAGGGAAAGGCGCTGTCAATAAATACAGTATAAAAAAAGTTCTAATTCTTATAACGGGCCCGCGTAGATGTATCCACGCTTCATAAGCAAAATAAACAGGGGAGCGACGTGTGTATGGTTAAGTGTATGTGCAATTATTTTCCAGATGGGCCAGCATTTTTTGGTTAATTATGTATGTATTATTTGTCATAATTTGTCAGAAATCGTTTCACCTGAAATGACTTGAAATGGTTGGTTGCTTTTTGCCATTGTATCTTTATTCTGTAAACAAGAGGAGGAAGAAGAAAGCAACGTGACCTACATGTAGGATGTCGAGTGATGGTTCACAACTTCATAACATTTTCGAATGGTATATCAACATTGAAACAACACGTTTTCAAATGTTATGGGAACTTCTTCATAAATTTACGAAATAAATATTTAGAGAGAAAAAAAATGAAAAAAGATTTCAATCTGCAAATAATCATTATTGTAAAATAAGCTTATTTTTGCAAGAAAAAAATGAGGAATATTTTGTAAATGTATGTTGTCTGTAGCATCGAGGGGTGAATACTGTGTATAATGTACATATATTAAAAAAATTCTTTAAAATCTAAAATAAATATTGCACTTGCAATCACGACACATACAGTGCATCTTGTAGTCACAAATGATTTCACTCACAAAGAAAATTCATAAAACATTGACATTTATAATGGGACGTAGCTAAATCCCAAAATTAGTCCTTAGTTTGCCCACAGCAAGTTGTGATCTTCTTCGTGGTGAAAATTTGACAATGATATAGATATCAGTGTTTATTTATGAGAAACTCTATATTTTTTTCATTTTTTAGTTAAAGCCCTCTTAACATTAATTGGTATTCCATACATACAAGGAGGAATTTAATTTGGGCCCAACAAAAATAGAACCGAACCCTGTTGTACGCATAATATACATTCCAGAAAAGGATGTCTGGATTATTATTTATTATTATTATTATTTTACTTCTAAATAATGAACCGCTTCATGTACCTCATACAGGATACTAAAGTGTCGGGATAACTTTGGCAAATAAAAATGAATTAGTTCACAATCAATAGTGCCTCCATGAGAGCAATCACACTGCTTCATTAGGCTCCAAATTAGAACCGTTAACCAGTCTGCGAATGCAAACGTATAATGCATTCCCACTCTTGTTTGAGGGACAGCACATTTCCAACATGCACAAAATTCTTTCACCATAACTTTTACAATGATATTAAAAATCTAAGGCATAAATATTGTCCACAAACGTCGTGTCACCAAAGAAGAGCCGTGTCATAGATCATCGTGACAGACTCCTGTGTGCTGTCTGACTTACCCACTTCAGAGTGGTGACAAGATGCTGTGACAACCTTCTGATGTTTAAACGGTGACACCGTATTTGTCACCGGGCAGCTTGATGAGAAAAAGCACATTCTAAGGACTCGTAAACAGCGCACTTGTCGGGGTTAATCGGTGCTCTCACGCGAACTTGCTGACTTTTTGTGTGGCAGTATTAGCTTTAGGTGACGATATTAGGGGGCCATCTCGATTTTGACATAAAACAAAGGAAAGCAGTGTTATAAATTTCTGCCGCGACTGTTCTACAGTTCTACAATTCTGCACAATATGTATGGATACGTGTTTTTGTACGCAGCTCTTTAATCTTATGATAGATTTGGTTAACTGCCAGCTTGCTTGTACGTTTTCCTCTTTTTTGACAAGTCACCAATCAGCTCCCAGTGAAGTGATAAAACACATTTTCAGTACATGTATGTGGCATGAATAATTCTGGTGTATTTATTCCATCTGTTTGTTCTTTCTGATCTCCTTCAGATTTTGTATATTAAAAATATCTTCAAAACATGGTCGAAATATTTACATACCTTTTGGTACTTGCTGCTACGCATGTCTTAATATGGAATAGTAGACACCGGTATGTGAAAAAAAAAAAAAAAAAGAAAAGGAAGAAAGAAAGAAAGAAGAACGACAAAAGTTAGGAAAAGGAGAGTAAAAACGTTCCAGACAAAGAAGGCAAGCAAAATCACATGAAAATATTATACCTTCGGGTCCATGTCTCACTGGTGACATGTCCTAAGTCTTTGATACGGGCGACGGACGTTAGGGAGTAGCCGTGCATGAAACGTGAGGGACACTAACGCTCCGACGTCGCGGACCCGCATGGCAACCAAAAGGCAAACGCTTATTAAGATAGATGGACGCGGTCACGCTAAAGCCTGCAGCAGCTGTCTTTTTTTTCTTGTTGGTGTCCTTCTTGTTAATTTTTCGTGTCTTCTGGAAGTAACCTGAAGTGATTTATTTTCTCAGAAATGCAAAGGGCGTTTGTCCGCTTTCCGAAAAAAAAAACCTATTAAATCAGGGCGTTTCTTTGGGGTTTCAATACTTACGCACATTTTATGTCGCAACATTACATAAAATATAATACCACTTTGGTTGAATGCATTTGTTAACAGTATTTGAAGTAATACTTAGTTATAACGCTCTGTTGTGAACCTGCTTCATACACTGTATAGATAAGTTAAGTTTATAGTAATATACTATGGGCCAGGGTGATGACGTTGTTGTGAAAAAAATCTCACTGGACAGAAGAGTGCCCAGCTAGCGAACCCAGGTTAAGAACTTAAAATACTAAGTAAATAATAATTTCTGTAGCCCTGGTAGCTATTGACTTCGTACATATATCAACAAAAAACACGTAGCACGATTTTTGCTTAGTCTCTTTACAAAATGTTTGTAATTTCCTTCAATCTATATTTAATGATTAATGTAATTTTTAGTAGACATCAGTAAATATTCAAGGCACTTGGTGTTATGAAAGAAACGTGACATGTTGGAAATCTTCACTGTTCGTTGAGGAGTCTTGACCAACATGAAAAGGCTTTCATGTTTTTTTTTTTAATTTAATTTCAGTCCTCCAATTTTTTTTTAATTAAATAAAATTATTTTTGGAGTGAACAGTCGGGATAAATGCAAATTAATTAATGTAGACGGAAATATTTGAACCACAAAATGTTACTGGGTCTACCCAAGTTTATTATCTCTATTATTGGGCCAAAGTATGACAGTTAAATTTATAGAATTTATGTCTAGTCCTGGAATCTCGCGCGAAAGGCTCGGGGGAACGAGATTAGCTCAATTTCATGATTAACGACGGCGCGCGTCGCGTTGCATCTTGTCTCATCTACAGATGATAAATGTGAGTTAAATTAATAAAATGTGAGTAATATCTCCCAGAAATTAAAGTAGATTTATTTTTCAGCATAGACGGCTCGTATTGTTCCTGACGCCGATTACCAATCCCAAACACTCAATCAGCATGGATGTACCATCCCCGGGAATTGAATTACGTATGCTCATGGGTCGGCGTGCTCAAAGAGTGCCCCGTTATCACGAGTAACGGGAAAAGTGTATTAGGATGAAACACACGGTCCTGACGTGGCTGTCTTTTTTCTTTATTTCAGAGAAATTTGGCGCAGCTGGGCAAGTAACTGGGGCGGGATTTCTGAACGTTTCTTTGGAGGAAAAGCGACCTGCCCGGCTTAATGTAAGTAAACGTTGATCAAATTAAAGCTCTTGGGGAACTGAATCTGAAGATATATTCTGTAGTAGTCATTATGATTTTTTTGATAATTGTGCATTTAATCGTTCTTTAAGTAGATGTCTTATTAGTTTTTTTTTCTTCCCCCCTTTTTATTCCATCGTTAAGTCAAGCAATGTTTTATAATGTAAATAGAAAAGCTGTTTTTTTAGTCAATCGTGATTTATTATCGAAACTGGAGAAGCGATTCTGTTATATTTTAGAAAAAAACAAAAGTATTGTATGTCAGACTATCATCACTACAATAATAATAATAATAATAATAATAATAATAATAATAATAATAATACATTTTAATTTGAATGAATGACAGTTCACGAGTAAAATGATTTGAATTTAAGTTAGGAAGTTGGTGATAATGTAAACATGCTGAAGATATAAACGGCGTATCTCAAGGATATTATTTATTTATTTATTTATTTATTTATTTATTTATTTATTTATTTATTACCAGGGGCAGACTACGGCCATCATCTGAGTCTTCCAGTTTTTAAAGTTTATATTGACAGGTATCTATTTTTTTTCTGTCGGAAGACGGTCAAAAATGGAGAATGAAACAACAAAGATAATTTGGAAGACTGTCAGACAATATCTCTGGATCTACCCCTGTTTACTGTTACATTCAGAGCTGTGCATGTGGTGTTACGTTTAGTCCTTGAAGTTAATTGATGAATAACCTTAAATTTTATTCTTCATGACGTGAACGCCTACACGTACACGCAGTTTGTTGCTTACTTTTCACTCTGATATTGCAGAAATGGAATCTGGGCTGGTTCCTCACCGCAGGTTGGTTCCGAGCTCTATCCCTAAAATTTAATATCTCTAATAATCCTCTAATAATCCTTAGAATCTTGCTGTTACATTGTTGCTGTTGTGTTTGGTCACAGATTTAATGGAATATATTGAGGATGTTGCAAAAACGAAATAAATAGGGGGGTTCTATTTCAGTAGCAATAAAAACCATATAAAAGTGCAAACGAAACGTCTGGGATTTGCCTAGATATGCGGGGCCACATGCAACTTGCCATGGGCTGTTTTCATTTATAAAAGGACATTTTAGATAAATATATATTTTACCGATGGTATTTTATACCTAAGATTATAGGCATCGTGAATAGTAACTTTGACACCCATGTGATTATTTGGTGATGAAATTACCGTCTTCATGGACCTTCGTGTATGGTCATTTTTTGTGCTCGACAAATTGAAATTGAAAACTGCCTTCCTTGGCGCCATCTTTGCAAGGCTATCACAGCCCCAGAAGTCGTAGTATGACGACACAGGCATTAATCTCTATCAGTTACAGCATCCATTCTCTTTAATCCATCACTTTCTAACTCAATAATTGTACTTGGTTGTATCAGATTAAAACTGCCGTTCGTGATGGAATTGTGATCGTTTTGGGACACGGTTTCACAATCGAAACTTTGACTTAATTCTGAGTAATTCTGAACATTTCAGTGTACTTTGGTCCATCTGATAGTAAACGCCCCCTACGTGTATGTGACTTTATTTATCAAACCGTATTGACATGCCAAATGCATATTTTCAACGAAATTATCGAAATATTGCCGAAAATGCCTCAAAAGAAATAAGAAGAGTTCTTTATCGTCTGCTCAAGAAAACAGACTGAATCGCCCGGTGAAGGCAAATGGCTTCACTACACATGAAACCGGGCCGATGACCAATAATTCATAGTAACGAGACTGTTGCGATAAAAGTGCGCTCATTTGCCGCCTCTAACTTGTTTTTTGAGAGACGCGGACCTCAGCTTGTCGTCTGCTGCGCCATGGATGACAGACGATAGACACCAAAGCAGTTAAAAGGACCTTACTACAGCAGGACGCGAGTAACTTTGTGTATTTACAATTAGTCACAGTTTCACACTGGCAAAGATTATACCGTAACGTCACAATGTCAACAATCTGACCCAACTTCGAGATGATAAAAGACAATTACTACTATGTAGGTTATATAAATTGACAGTCTTTATTTATTTATTTTTCAGTTTTAAACGGATCTTGAGCATAAACATACCGATCAATCTTCGCGAGAATACTTTATCGTCAACTAATTATAAAACGGTATGATACTTTCATTTGTGAATTGCTTCATTTTCCATGGTTTCCTTGGTCCTTTGCTCTCATTGCCCAGTACAGAAAGCCAAATTCAGTTAAGTTACAATATATAAATAATTGGAAAATGTGAAATTAGAAAGAATAAAGAAGTTAACGGAATATGATTCTTTATAACGGTGAGGGGATTTCAATTATTTGTTATATATACTTAGTGTATGTGTTGATCAGATTTTCTTGGGGCAAAACCATTAAGTATAGTTTACCTAAAATATATTGGATTCAAGCGTCTTTGGCCATCGAGGGTGGAAAGAAAAAAAAACGGTTGAAGGCATGACGTTAGTATTTTCTATCAAACTTATTCTGTACAGGTACATGTAGGTGGAGAAATGTGGAGATGCACGTAAATACATATATAAGATAATTGATTAATAAATGGAAATTGAATAAATAGATTAATGAATTTATTAATAAATTAATTTTTGATCTGAATGCCGAATACATATACAAGCAAGCAAAAAATCGCTCTTTGCAAGATTTATGACTGCGTTCAATTCGCTGGTAAAATCACCTGAGTAAGCGATGTAATTAAAAGCCAGCGCTCCGGTTTGGAGACGACGACGCAGCACCGCAGCTTTTTATAGACGCAAGGGTTAGCAAATGATATGCATTTCGTCAGTGAAAAAATACAGTAGCATTGTTCTTTCAGAGGTAATCTGGGTGCATATTAGTTCCCAGGCAACGTTCCCATTGTGTATCATCGAAGAAAACTTGCAAAAATTTGCCGTATTAGTGGTTCAATTTCTACTTATTTTGGACTTTTTGTCGTTTTTCGTTACAAAATCTGGATTTTTTAAAAAAATTTTGCTTCATTGTTGATGTCAAGAAAATCGAATGATATATCTATTTTTGAATAAAATGAGGAACACAGCTATTGTTTACAGATTGTCCATTGCCTCCGGAACGGACTGCTCCCGGCCTGTATATCCCCCCCCTTCCTGCCCCCTGCCGTCTACCCACAACTATATTATTGATGTTGACATCATAAATCTAAACATTAGACAGGAAATAAACAAATGTACAAAACAAAGGTACATTTCACGGATCATTTTAAGATCACATTCGTTCTCTTCATAAGATTCCCGCGATTTATCCTAATAAAACTTATTTATGGACATCAAAACAGAAAAGAAATGAAATGAAATAAAAGTAAGATGCAGTAGCCTCCGTTCATCTCAGCGCACTACTCCGTCCTTTGTGAAATTAACATTGCAAAAGTAAGGCACTGCTTTCGGACTTTGACCTAGACTACGTTAACGAAGACCTATAATTCATCCAAGTGGGAATGAACAAAAACACGACTCAACACGTCAACTAAATTGACACTGTCGCGACTTTTATACAAATACATGTACTACCGTGCCAGCTAGTTGTAGCAGTAACACAAGTAGCATGGGAATCGTTCCTTGACCCACAAGTATACCCTGCTCATTTCGACGACTGACCATTGTTTGAAGCATCTGTCCGAACTTCGTGATTATTTTACCGTTATTCATGCACCATGTTCTCGTGGAAGACGGGACCTACAATGTATGTCGCCTTGTGCATTTGCCATCTATAATTGTTGCACCGTAAATGTAAGTACACATAAGATTTCGTAGTCTTACAATTAAAGGTATTTTCATTATTTGTTTTGCAGGTGTAACCATCATTACCAATTATTATTATTATTATCATTCTTGTTGTTCTTGGTGGTGGTGGTTGTAGTGGTTATGTTGATGTTGTTGTTAAATCCATTTAGTCTACAAAAGTGACAAGAGTATATTCAGTACAAAGATGATCAATGATTTTCAAAGAAAGTGTCACTCAAGCACAAATTGCCGTATTTAGTGTCCATTTTATGGGTTCATGTATTTCTACGTGTTCATGTAATATATATAGATGGATACATTGGCTCTTTAATTTGAAATACATGGATGTTGTTGATCTTTGAATGTTTCTATTAGACATGGCAGGGGCAGATTTAGGCCGTCTTCTGGGTCTTCCGGAAAACGGTCAGATTTTCTAGTTTACATTGACGGGTATCTGATTTTTTTCTGTTGGAAGACGGTCAAAAATGGAGGATGGATAAACAAAGATAATTTGGAAGACTGTCAGAAAATATCTCTGAATCCGTTCCTGCATGGGGTACATATAAGTGAGTTAAAGGTTATAGTATTCGATATAGCTGTATCACATACATGTATAGGGCAGGAATAACATACTTAATAATTGATATAGGTAATTAAGCAAATCAATGTCTTGAGAGTGTGAATATTTGGGAAAACAGGCGTTTATCTCTAAATCTAAAACCGAAGTGTACGTTTGGGTTTGGAGATATAAAACTGTAGAACCTCAAATTAATCGCTTGGTAACCAAACCTGACTGTCACGTGATCTAGGGCTTCTCAGTGGATTGATCGGAGTCTCCAAACAAATCACCGAAACCCCACAGGTCCTGCAATTATCTCAGAAAAAATGCAACTCCCTCATCCATTTTCTTTTCTTTTTTTCTGCGAACTTGAGGATCTTCGCGAAGGCGTTGTTGTTGCGGGTATAACGCACAAATAGCACTCGAGTAGCATTGGGGTTAACAGAATATGTGACGAAGATCACGCAAGCGACGCAGAGGGTTGGTGTCACGGAGTCAAAGACTGGCGTTGAGATGAAATTGATTTTACACTTGATAGGTCTCGCCAGATTGGAAATGATCTTTGTCATTTGACCTCGGATTTCAGATTCATTGCAATATTACGTGCAGCGTAGGGTTAAATTGTTCTCGATCTTCAATCATTCCTCTCCTTTTTTTCCCTTCCTTTTTTCCACACACAAATATAAGTGCACTTTATGTGTAATGTTATTTAAGATTATTTTCCTTATGCCAGTGTGGTGTGCGGAAAATTGTATTCTATTTCAAATCTTAATTTGTCTCCATCAACTGCGTTGATTATATTTTATCAATTTTTTTTTTCAAAATTGTTGTAGATTAATTGTAAAAACAATTAATAATATTACTTTCAATTAAAGCGAGGTGGCAATTAAATGAAGCTGAATGATTAAAAAAGCTGTCTTTGATAAATATACCGCCGTTGTTTTTTGGTCAAACGTGAAACTTTATCTAAGTCGCCATTTAACCGTCTCATGTTATATCTTGAGAATTCATTTTCTTTTTCATCAAAGTACTAAATGTTATTGCCTGTTTCACATTGTTCGGTCTCCACAGGTTTTTCTTGTCTTTGGAACGTATGTTCAGTGGTAAAGGATACCCGACGAATTCACCAAGTCATAGTCACGTACAAACCATTATTGTTTTTTTTTTTGTTTTTTTTACATTTAAAAATTTCTCTGAGTCATGACTAAATATCTGTCACCATTGTTTTTACCTGAAACTTGTAAGTCACTTCAAGTAATAACTAATTTTTGCCTTGAAATTCACTTAGTCATAATTAAATCTTATTCACCATGGCGTTTGTCCTGAAAATTACGGACTCATGACTAAATTTAATTTCTGTCATCGTTTTTTTTTTTTTTTTTTTTTTTTTTTTTTTGTTACTTGAAACTCACGGGGTCTTTAATAAATTTATGTCACAATGTCATATTATTATTGAAAGTCATAATTCCATGAACACGAGCTTTTGGCACTTTTGGCAACCAACTGGTATTGTATAAGCACAGGAAGCAACGGAAAATGGAAATGCTTTATCCTGTATCTGTCGCGTTGAGGACAATATGAATTTTCATCAGCGTAAGAGTCATGTTGGGCGAGGGGAAGGGGGGGAGGGGGAGCTGGTTCGCTACCACTCGTTACCACCACGTAAGGCATAAGCGAAGGGAGGAGGGGAATTATGACTTTCAATAATAATAATAATAAAACATTGTGAAATTCCTTCATCGTATTTTTTTTTCTGATCGGTCAACTCCCCACTTAATATTTGTTTCCTATTTACCTGATTTTAATGTCGTGGTGAACCACAAGTCTTTTTATCTATGCCGCGGATCGGGGATACTTGTATTAAGTTTTTCCTCGTATAATCTTTATAATCTCTTTACTGGGGTTATTTGTATGTAAAGATGTTACATTGTAACAATGCAATATCTGTTGTATTCAGTATTTAGAGCTATAGAGAGGTCATAATTACATAATTTTTGTAACAGTTGAGCATACAGGAGATATTTTAACGAAATTGAAAAGCATTATGATTAGCGAAAATGATTAAGTCTTAAACATGTAAAATGGTACAGGAATACAGCTCCCTCCTGAAGAAAAGAAATATGTAAAGCAAAAAAATGTAATTCTGCTTTGAAAGAATGGAAATTCCAGAAATATAATATCCAGTGCCGCATACACTGTGTGATAACATTTCATGGTAGACCATATTTTTTATTTTTATTCTATTTCAAAGCCGTCTGCCGACAGTAATTCGTCAAAGCTATATAACTTTTCCACTCAGTTTGACTGAATGTCTTTTTAATATCAGTTATTACTCCGGAAAAAATACCAGGCGTTCTTCAGTTCTAAATAACATGATAACCAAAAGTCGACTCTATTTGGGTATTATGAGCGTGGAAGTCAAAATAAAACTAACGACTGTCTGCGAAGAGGAGCGCTTTACGTCTCACATTTGTATGAGGTGCGCAAACGTAGACGTAGTTCTTCTCTGTAATCATTATAAACTGAGACGAGTGCTACTGCGCTTGTTTTCTCTCGCTGTACCATCCTCAAATACTGGTATTAAACACTTACCGCCAGGCTATCTTATTCTTTGCTGGACCGTTAATAACCATCTTCAGTGTCTAAGTAGCCCTCAATTCTGAGACAAAATAGCATCGACTTAAACGATCCAGGCTCCGGTTTCGATAATTTTGTGACCCGGGTTGTTTTTTTACCTCAACGTGGTAGACATTTATTCTAGGTCATTAAGCCGCTACCCTGTTATTTAACTTGCTTGATGTATGGGGCCTTGGGTAACGGCAGGTCTGTGGGGGGAAGGGAGGGGAGGGAGGCTAGATTACCCTCCACTTCTACGGGACGTGTGTCTATTTTAGAGGGTTGGTATCATATGGATATGTAAATGTCTGAAGTGTTTCCTTTTTCTTTTCTCTTTTCCACGTTCGCTTAAATAACACCAAAAAATGGACGACATTCTTCTTTTATTTCCTCCTTTCCCTCTCTCCCCCTCTCTCTCTCTCTCTCTTTTTCCTTTCACTCCCTCTCTCTATCTCTCTCTCTCTCTCTTTCTTATGTTCTTTTTGACTATAGAAACGTATTTTTTTGTTCCTGAATTCGGTCTTATTTTTTCGCCCACTTGCTAATAATTTACTTGAATATTTGCTATCGAGGCGCGTCTTGTTTGATAATTATGTATAGACTTGACTATTGTCAACATTACGTGAGTCGTTTAGAGATTTGACAGAATTAAAAAAAATTATTGCTGAATCAACACGGAACGCACATTGACAACATTATGTAATTCAATAGATGTATTGAGCTACGTTTTAGCATGACAGTTGCATAGTTTATTACATTGTCTCAGTCAGTGTTTTTGCCAACAAATAAATAAATAAACAGATGAAACGAATAGATTACAGAAATGCATCGTCTCGACTAAGTATGCTCCTCAATAGCACATCAAGACTATGTATTATAACCTAAAACAATCTAGTTTGAGAGGAAAAAGCTCTCATAATTTGAAACACCATTTACATCATTTCAGCGAAAACTGATTGTGTATAAACTGACAATTTAAATGCATTTTTCCAGGCACACATGTACTTTTTGTCTTGTATTTAGCCTCTTTCCATTGTAGATTGTTACTATAAAATGTGTGTGGTCCTTGAGGTTTTTTTAAGTAACACGGGCCGATGGCAAGAATTACCGAATTACTGAGGAAAAGTAAATGTTTTTGGTTTTGTTATTTTATTTTCTGTAGATGTGCATATTCTTTAAAAATAGTAACAGTACTGTCTGTTTAATTTCGTCTTCACTGTTAACAATGTCGGATGATCATCCATCAGTTAGTTGATCGTGAAGAACAGTGTATTATATCTATCCAGAAAGCTGAGTGTTTATAAAATATATTTTACATTCTTGGACATTACAACTTATACGCACGACTTAGAACTGAATTTCGTTACAAGAGCTGTTGATTATAACACATTCTCTTGGTCTATCTGTACGAAAGCTCTCGTAACGGCTTTCGAATTTTCAGTCGTGCGTGTTAGTTTTAAAACTTGAAACATGCCAAAGCAACAGTTAGGTGTCCATGGACGTATTTTTCATTATAGTCTGTTACAGACACACGTAAAATTCTCTTCATGTTAAAACATTACCATAACAAAATTCATCACCTTTTTAACTTTTGACACAAGTAAGGCGACTTGCTTTACTCATCCTTTTTTCTGTCTACGTTGTACTTTTTTTAATGTATATTGTTTTGCGCCTTAGTTTAACAATGTACAAAGGACGCAGATGGAGACGCGGAGGGGATGTGAACATAACGACACATCATTTTAGTGACATCAGTGTCATAACACAAAACCCAGCGTCTGTCGCAGAAAGACAAGTAGTGCTTTAAGTGTTTCATTAGCCTAGACCACCCACATGGATACAACATTTGTATTTTCAGGTAAAGGCGGTCAACCGTGGTGGGATAGTCTGAAGTTTTGAGGTTTGGAGAAAGCTTTCCTTTTTTAAGGTAGGCGTTTTATTTTTCTTTGTTAGAGTGTAATTTCCAAGAGAATGGTATTTTGAAAAAATAATTTTGAAAACATAAATATTGTGATTTAGTTTTTATATGGCTCTTAAGGGCAAAGGGAGTAAGGTGACCTTTAAAATGTTTTAAGAGAAGATCCGGTTGTTTTACCAAATATAATTTCCTTAGTGTTTAAATACAAACGAAATTTTCAAAATTAAAAAAGTGCTGATATAAATCGTGATATATTGAGTGAAAGCAGGCCACAACCGTTTTTAACTCGTTGTGCAATAGACAATCACGTCTTCATAATTTTTCCCCCTTTTCTTAAGTTTTCTTATTGTGAAAAAACGAAAGCTATCTTCATAGGCACTTGTTTTTTAAATTCTAAATTCTACAAGTTAAGTTGTGTAACTGGTATAGCGATGATAAGAAAAATGTCGACTATTATCGATTATTTCATAATACGATAAAAATTAATTAAAGGCGGTGGTGGCATTGATAATCTCTGATTTCTGGTAGAAAAAAAATAAATAATAATAATAATAATAATAATCCCCTTGAACGTTTAACAGTACGCACGTTACGTGTCTCGCGTTAAAGACGCTGTGTTCAAATTTAGAATACTTCATGGTACATAACACATTTTCCTATAATCATCCTTATAGAGGGGTTTGGAACTTAGTTCTCTCTCCGCTGAATTTTCTGATACATTCTCAGCCGGTTGGCTCTTTTTTTATTTTTTCAATGTGACATATATTTTAATGTCGGTGGTCACAAATTCTCTCCGATAATCATTGTGAAGCGAGGAGGTACATGTAAGAGGAGATGTGTCTAACCAATTTCGTCATTTGAGCCCAGATTCCGGTATACATGTATATGCCGTGTGTATATATGCGGTATATGTGCATGTAGGTATATTTGGAGGTGGCACTTTTAACGCACTCCCTGAGCCATAACTAGGAACGTTCTGTAGAAACTAACATTTGAGCTGAATAACTGTCGTCTTTATTTTCCTTGCTCTTGAGAAAAAGATAGATTTGATTAATCATGAGATATGAATAATTTATTCAGATCTATCGATGCGCATAAACAAAATATATTATTTAAAGGTTTTCTGTTCAGGACCTTCCCGCATAATCACATTTTCCTTGAAATAAAAAAAATTCACTATCTCCTACCCATAAATCACTGACATTGACACGTCCTTGCATTGGGATTTCATGTTTTATGCCATTTTTGATTAATAGATTTGGTTCTAAAGTTCCCTGTAACCGCCATGTTTAATGTACATTTCAGAAGGGAAATTCTAACATAAGGTACTATAATTTGAGGGATTTTATCGTTTTTAAGGTCTGAATTGGGAAAGATAAGTAGCTGTGACAATATGTACGATAGGCATAAAAATATAAATTTGGGACATTATCAGACTCGGATTGTATATCTTTAACATTCAGGAAGCGTAATAAAAGCGAATATGAAAAGTTGAATTATCAGTTGAAACAATAAAAAATAACAGAAAAATAACCAAGGTAGATCTAATAGCCATGTCTTTTGAGAAAAATAATGACGTGTATGTAGATATAGAGTTTTTGTAACTCAATAGTCAAGAAAGAAAAGCAGAAAAATGTTGGTCTAGTTAGAACTGATTAATTCCTCTACACACTTGAACATATGGTGAAATAATCTAAGTAGTCTTTAATGTACATTAACACATTTGTGCGCATGGCTTTACAATATATTCTGTGTGTTTATATAGTATAAAAGAGAAGAGAAGAGAATTTAAAACGTTTGAAAAGACATAAAAATTTGAGGTACAAGTAAATCTGAATTAAGCGTCTCTATCATTACCTTAAAACTACCCGCCATGTTCCGGCTAGCTGTCTGTGCTTTCAGTTTTATTTTCATTTATCTATTTTTATTTTTAGGGGTTTTTTTTCATTTTGAATAGAATTAGGAAATTGTCGTTTTCGTCTTTGCTCTCTGCCTGCCTGTGTAAAATAAATGCAGCTTTAATGTTATAAGCACATGGAAGACCTAAGGCGAAAACATCTCCTGTTTAGTTTTTTTTTTTTTTTTTTTTTTTTTTTTTTGCACCGCAATTAGTATCTCCTGACAGTCTGCAGTCTGTCTTTTAAAACGGGCTTCTTATACCGTATTACGCAAATAGGGGTATTTGGCAGCTCTTATTTTATGGAGCATCCTGTGGCTCTCAATATTCCCAATTCCTTCAGGGGAGAACTTGGACCGGGACCAACATTCCGTTTCGCGAAACGGAGGATTGCTCCCATACTTCTACCTCCCATCTATCCGAGTACTATGTTTTTATATTGTTTCGTTTTTAATGCGAGTTGCCCATTACTGGCTGTTGCAGTGTCATCGTTGCTAGATGGCGCTGTGAGTAAAAGCCGACCAATGAAAAACCTGATCTCATTTTAACAAGAGTAGAGAATGACACTATGGTAAATAATCGAGTTGATATCTTCTTAAATGCAAAAGGAAACTTATCATTTACCAAATGCGTGTACTAGTACAGTTTATGTGTGAAAGGGACCCTTAGAGAAGAGATATACCAACATGTTTAAGTGCAACGATCACAGAAACGTACCAGTGCAGCGACTTCTGACATTTCACTAGCGCAACTGTGACGCGCACGCATCGAAATAATGTGACATTGGTACCACGAGATTTGAAATGACCCACTACAGTGAGGACGCACGGGTGATACCATTCCAGTACTTTTGATGGGACAATTTTACTTATTTTGATACCCACACACCATAGGAGAGACGTTGACGTGATCAAGAACTGGATTGCTTTTAATATAGAGAATTGGTGGTTGACAACGGCCTAATAGTAATAAAGGGAGGGCGTTGATGTGTATATGTTACGCAGCCGGGACGGAGCGGATGTGGTAGTCGCCAAAGATCACTGCTTTCCCGTGTCAGTGCTACACAGGCTTGACTTAATGAACCCCCTCGTCAACTAACGGGGCGGGGCTGGGAGCCGAAAATGATGTAAGAGAACACGGATTCTCATTAAAGTCCCATTATTATGGTCCGCCCCCCTGGATAAGGCAAATTGGCTATCATCACGACAGGAGTCCATTTTTATCGGGGTACCTATCTGGAGTGCACCCAAAACCCGCCCTGCACGACAGCCCATTTCATATGTATATGTATCCATCTACCTGCATATTTTATCAAGCCATTTCATCTCAGTCCTTCACTTTACTGACAAGGTACGTGGTCGAGGCGGGGGTCATTTCGGTGTACTCGTCGTTCACGACCCCGGACGCTCACACCACCATCTGGACATTGTCCACCGTGACAGGGGGACATCTCTTGGGACGCTATCAATGGACACTTGTGGACGCAGCAATTTTCAAAAACAGATACCTAAAAAGTAGTAAGGATTTAATCTTAATTAGAAAGAATTAACCTGGGTTGTTGTAACATCACATACTGGACGTATGTCCACTACGTTTGATACTGGTCAGGAAGTCAGCGGAAACGCACCGAGTGACCAGTAAGGGGCTTTCCTGCGAATGTCCAGCTGCAAATGACCATTGATTTGAGAAAGGAATCCTTGAACTGAAGAAATTTAACTGTGAAGGAACTTCTGTCCCAAAAGAGAGAGACCAAACCATAAACGTTTATACGAAAGAGGCACGCAGAGTAAGGAAACGGAAACGGCTTGGTGAGTCACCAAGTTTTTTTAAAGTATATGTCTAATTGTTTTTATATAAAGCTGGTTTTCATTACGAGGCTGGGCAGGGAAGGGTCATATGCATAGAAATGGATAAGCGCCAAACGTGTATTATTCCTCTCCGGTCGTTCCGTTCTGGGTTGATGCTTAATTTTTGTATGCGGCGATTAATCTATAAACCATTATCCGCACATTGGATTTTAGCGTAACTGTGACACATACAAGCTTAATGTATTTTTCAATCTTCTGAAAGATTCCGTGTTTTATTATTATTATTATGATTTGTCTCTCCTGGTTAGTGGTGAAAAAGGCTCCCGTCTTTTTCATCCATTTTATCCAAAAGTCCCTATTAGCTGACTATTTATATACTAATTATATAAGTTTGTTTGTTTGTTTGTTTGTTTTTTAAGTTATAAAACACCCATGGCAGCGGATGATAAATTGTAGCTCTGTTGTTTGCACTGAATGAACACTAAAGTGAACTTTGTAGCGCACTTTGTGACATGCACGAGGAAAAGAAAGATGATAGCAGTGATAAATCTGTAAAATGTATTTATTGTTGCGGTGGACACGAAGCCCATTGAGAAGAGTTTACAAAGTCTGGTATTTAATCTTAGGCAAAAAAGAAAAGAGAAAAACTCGCTTTTGCACGATTTTGGCATAGTTATTATTAAAACTATTGATTATTAATGCTTTAGTGAACACTGGTTATGTAATTGAATTTTTTTTTTTTTTTTTTTTTTGAGTTTTGAATAAGCGTTGCAAAACGTGTAATAAATATCAGCGTACTTAGTACACAAACTTATATTTAACCTATTTTCATTTATATGTTTTCTTGTAGCTTAATATTCAGTTAACTTATTATGAATTAATGCAAAACATTCGCAGGATGGGAAAAACTTAGAGGTATCATTCGGGGTGAAAATGAAATAATAAATCTATGCTTTACCTCATGGGCATCATGACAGATACAGGTAGATTAAAAAAGCGACAGGTGAAAAATTTGAAGAATGAAAACGTGCAAAAATAGAAGAAAATTATTCGATGAAAACACGAGAGCTATTCAGGTAGGAGATAAGAGAGGTGCCACAACGCTGTAATTACGCACTAACACCGGATAACGACTAGGTTGGAACAATGGAGGTTATCTCTTGACGCAGACGACAGGTGTACATCGTACATCGTCTGCCGCAAAAGTGACGTTTTCATAAAGAATCGGAGGGAAATTGGGGAAAGTGGATCTATAGGAGTTTGTTTTTGCTGCGTAAATTGAATCCCTAACCGTGATTGCGTTTGTAATGACATGTTGTTTCTCCTCCTGTTATAACAATTGCCACGCCAGGTATAATTCGAGGATCTATCACTTCCCGAGGCAAACCACCTCTGCGCTCGCATTTGGGGATATTGACATACATGTACTTGAAAGACGGAAAGAACTTCAAGCTACACCATCATCTTTTGTTCGTCATAAACATTGATTATAAACTGTCATTTTTTCTTTTGCGTAGAAACAATGACTGATTACACATAATTCGTGCTACCACGGACTGTTATGAGCGACGATTTGCTATAGGCAGATGTTTTATTACTAACTCCAAGTTGGATGCATTATTTCATTAATGGAAGAAACAATTCCCACTTATCTTCTTTGTGATTCTGTTCGTGATGAACTTATTTCCTAAACGGAAAATAAGGAATTAACGAATCTGGGTCATTTTTTGAAATGTTGGGAAAACTTAACATCAGTATAGGCAAAATTGTTGCAAATGTAAAATAACAGTGCATGTCTGTATGGCGGAATCAGAATTAAGATAGGGAGGATAAGCTACACTATGACAGTGTAGTATTGCGCGTTACAATCCCGGTTGCGAGAAAAGTCGTCTGTTTGGACCTAAAAACCCAAATTTAATATAAAATAATACGATGTGGATGCAAAATACAGGGATGAGATTTTTTAGACTATCATCGGATTTCCTACTTTTTGGGAGCCAAAAATATCATCGGCTTATGCGGCACCTGGACGATTTTTTTTCACTAAATGGCAGCCTGAAACAAAATAAATAGCAATTCCCTTTATAATGAATCAAAAAAGCATAAGCAGCAACAGGGGTACTTTGCTCTTCTTTAAAATTTATTACAGTAATACCATAGCATATTAACTTTTGATTTAATATCTTTTATATTTTATCAAAATGCTTGAATAGTAAATTGATAGTGATTGCTTTCTTCAAACTTACGTATCTTTATGTAGAACGGGGGAAGATATCACCCATTTATTTTATGCTTTTGCTATTTATTCAGCACTTTCTTCATCTTTCTTCATGCCAATGTTGAAAACGAAATGCAATGGAAAGTGGCGTGAAAGATTACGAAACGTGTCAGTTGTTTTACGGACAGCATATCGTACTTGGAGAGATCTATTCTTTCGAGAGAAAAAAATTAAATTAAATACACATGAAGATAGATAAATGCACTGACTGATTGAACTGTTTATATATTTATGAGACTGTGATAAACAACCAAACAAAAGAGGATAACATATATTCAAACAAGGAGCACATATAGATTTTTAAAAAGTCTCTCATTTCAGCTGCATGTGCCCACATGAAATAAAAGGTGTATTACAACCAGCATCTTTTTTTTTTCACATTCGAGAGCCCCCTTTATAAGGCCATGAATAGTGGCGTCTTCCAGACGTTGTGGGGGCGCGGTGCTTCATGTTCGAGATAATAAATGTTCACGTATCGCTCTCTCAATGCGCCGGTCCTTTTATTGTTGAGGCCAATTATGTACTTAATGTATGATTAAACCATTGATTTATGTGCTAGATTTACAGGCTTTTTTCTTTTCGTTCACGCGTCAGGTGAAAAAAATGGCCAGTTTGAAGCCAATTATTTACGGCTCCTTGCTACCTTTGGTTCTTTACTTAAATGCCAATATGGCTTTATTGAACTGGCCACTGAACATACTGGAGACGACCATACACCGGCCATACATACACATGTATAGCGGCGACGACTGGTTTATTACGGTTCAGAGGCCCCAAAGGGAGCAGTGTATTCAAAAAAGAGTGGAACCCGATAAATAATAATAATAATAATAAAAACACGTGGTAAGATAACGGCAATGAAATTAACAAACTTATGAATAAAATAATAGCAAGACTGGTAAACGGAAAAGAAATGTCATATTTGCCAATACAATGAGGAAAATGTCGTTCGGAGAATATTTGTGGTCCAAGCGTGACGAAAGACTACTTTAATAATAGCACCACCCTGTTTTACTGAATGTTTTAGAGGTATTCTTAAATTCAGTATCGTTGCGTACGTCTATTTGCATCGGCGAATGATCTCATTTTTAAATAAGTAAATAAATAAGCATCACATACAGATTTTACAATTTAGTGGTAAAACCTTCAATGTATAGACAGGGAACATTACATTAGTACTAATATTTCCGGGTTTTCCTCTTCCTTTATTACCAACCACGCACAACATGTTGCGGCATCCGAACTGATGACTGCTTTTTATGTAGATGATAAGTCGTCTGGTATCAGTTTATCTTTAATAGTATATTTCTGACGTACTGGAAACTAATTATGGAAATTAGATTAATATTTTTTTTTATATTTTTATAGAATCCTGTTGACTGTTCCTTCTTTATTTCGTCTAGATTTGCTTGGGTTGATAATCTCAGAAACGGATGGATTTAATTCTCTATGCAGTTATTGACTTGGCTTAGGTCGTAGTGTTTTTTGCAAACGTCACAGACATACAGTAGTAGCGACCGAGATCACAATTTATAATTATGCTAATCATCTGATCAAACTGTTTACGTACCCAATGAAACTATTTTCCCCACTTTTTTTTTTTTTTACTCTTGGATAGTACGTCTATGTCAAGGACAATGCAATGACGTGTGTGTGTGTGTGGGGGGGGGGGTCCATTAATCTACATTATGGCAAATTTTATGAAAAAAATTATGTCCACTCGCCCATGAAACGAGAGCTAAAATTGGCTGACCGAATGGTTTAGATCTTGACGGGGTTTCACCTTATTGACGTCACCTTTCAGTAAAGACTTCAACACCCTGTACACTGGACGCGGCGTCTTTTCTGCGTCCTTTATGCCACCATGAAACTGGCATCGGTGTGGCCGTAGAAAGGAGGCATAAGTTTCTCTTGGTTGCAGAATAAATGCTCAATGATCATTCAATTGTCGGCACGAAAAGTATTATTTTTTACTCCCAAACGGGGCTGTACTTCGGGACGCAGAAAGGACGCCGTCCAGTGTAAAAGGGGGTTCAGCGATTTTGCAACAGTCCGAATTCCCTCTTAGATTAATAATTACAGACATTTATTTAGCTATGCTTATTCACACATTTATTTAAGTCTTATATTTGTTTTATACGTAATTTTCAAGCAGCCCACAGCTGCCATCATGATTTATTCCACTAGTTGTTCATGCAATGTAACGTTAATTAGGACTTCTTATTGTGCGAAAAAAAATCATGTTTAAAAAATATTAGCGACTTGCTCGTCTTTTAGTGCAAATTTTATAAATTTTGTTATGTCGTTTAATTTCATTTATTTAGTTATATTCATATGAGCGAAATTTGTAAGCAAAAAAGAATAAACAGAAAAAAATAAAATAAGGAATTGTAGTCAGAGACAGTTGAATTGATTCTACAAAATCTGTATTATATAATTAGACTTCAATCTGCCCCTAAAAACGCTTGTAAATAAAATACTTTAATGCACTAGCTTACCTATAACAATGCTATCTTAAATTCTATAATATAAAAGTCTATATTAGTTAAGTGAAAAATAAAAAACAACCACCGTTTATCAAACGAAAGACCTTGATGTTTATGTAACTAAGAGTTATGGTGTAAATATTCATGCTTAGGTTTTGATCTTTTTATTTCATTAAAAACAAAAAAAAAGTAGTTACGGATATCTAGGTGATTTTTTTGTTGAGACTTATGTCTTGTTTTACATTCGATTTCGTGTGAATAACAAATACAACGAAAATGCAAAAAAAAATGTATAAAAACATTATGCACTTTCCTATTCACTGATAGTTAACCATTTATGCAGTAAATTTAAAAAGTATTTCTCATCAAAGGTTATAAAAACGCCAAAAAAACAGAGATGATTAAAAAAACAAACCAACACATTTTCCTTTAAAACCACCTCAGACTAGCGTTTATTTTTTGCTTAGTTGGATGATGATCGCTCGCGTTTGTACATGTATCTATCTTGTTAACTGAGCAGCCTGACCATGAATGATAAGGTTTAAAGGTTCCACCTCTCTGTGCTTTAGACGAGCAAACTGTAATCATGTTAAAAGCATTTTGCTGTAAAAGCAGCGTTGTTCTTCACATTGATGTAGCTAAATAATGCAGGTGTCTTCTTTGTTTAATGCAACGATCAATAAGCTTTTATGGAAGGAAAAACAGATATCTAATTGCATGAAATGTAGGACTTCAGCATGCTTTTGGCGACTGGTGTCGGGCCTAATTTATGCAATATGAAATAGGATCATCATTTTTCTTTATGAATCTTTTTGCAAATATAGATTAATTGCCCGGTCATTTCTACGTCACACTAGTAAAAATAATAGTGACAAGTCAGTTTTATCCTACCGTCACCCTGCCTTAAGAGACGAGTATTTTTGTAATGCATACTGTATCCGGTGCAATAAAGTTAGATTTCCAACGATATTTTCTTTAAAAATCAAAACATACGCATTTGTGGTGAATATGACTATCAAACATCGCAATCGATGAATTTAATCTTTATTGCAAGCTGCACTTTCTATCAGACACAAGCTTAAAAGCCTACAGGTTGAAAGCCTTTTTATCCTTATTTATATTTATTTTTTAATTTTCGTTGACAATGTGATGATAACAACGAATAATTTAATTAAAAACAGAGGTTGATTCACCGCACCAATGTCAGTATAGGAGTGGTTACGTTAAATAATAAATGATTGGCAACACACAAATAAGTTATAATTATGATGATGATGGTCTACTAGTTTTGTGAGCGCTTCATGCTCGTACCTATTCCATGTATTTCCCCTTTTAAATTATAAATTGATATATTGGATGATAAGGACGTTTTTGATATTCCAGTACGATAAAGCCGTGAATGTACGCTTAAAGTATATTGCAAAATTTTTTATGAGTTTTGTTTAAGATCATGCATAAAAGGTTTGTTATAGAAACATTCGAAATAGCCAAATAAAATAATTTTACGCCGGATCAAATAAGCCGTGCAAAATAAACAATGAACCGTGAAAACTTTTCCTTGAAATATTTTGAATTTTTAACGTAGAAACTTAAACGGTAGACTGAAGATTAAGGTCGAGAGATAATTATTATTTCACTCTTTGGTATTGTAGCTGACGTATATTTCTCAAATATCCAAAGATGGGCTCACTGAAATAAAACGTACATGTAGTCATGTATCGTTGAAAATATACAAGTGATGTACAAGAGTCCACATGGAAACTTTTCTAAATTCAATATAGGCTGATGTGCATTTTAAGCACCGAGTTAATTATTGTAAAATATTATTTTATTTGAGATACGCAACCGTCAGAATGTACTTATATCACAACGGAATTTTTTTTAATTATACAAACAATATTTATGGCGGGTTATCTCACCCCACCCTCAGCCCGGGGGGGGGGTACAAGACGTTACATAAAGTGAACCTTGATATAGAAAAAAAAATCATTCAAGCTGCTGTGTCACAACAACAATCACTGGTGTTCTTTTTGTTTTGTGTGTCATGCTTTTTAGGGTGTTTGGTGAAGGAAATCAGTCATTGTCACTCCTTTGCAAAATATTTACTTTTGTTGCATATTTCTAGTGTTATTTATAGCTCTGATGTACTGCTTGGTAATTTTGGGTTTCACATTTAAAATACACCTGTGTTACAGATAAACATACCAGTATTATCTGTTATGAAATATTGCATTCTCTTTAATTTTCATAGCCAGCATATCCTTAGGCAAATTGCTATAGAAAATTCAAGTGCGCGTCATATAATATACATTATCACTGAAATTAAGCCTTTGGCAAGTGTAACTATATACTTATAAATTCTGTTGGAATTTTCGAGCTCCTTATATGTAGAATAAATAAGTTAAATAGTGTTCCCCAAAGCTGATGGTTCTTAAAAAGAGAAAGTCAGGATATACCATGCGTTTTCATATATCTCTTTGACAAACGACCGAGATAAAATATTGAGATAAGGAAATAAAAATAGTTCCTCATGCAATGCGAAGATTTAAGCGCCTGAGGCCAATGTGAAGGGTAAATGAGTGCGAAGTCAATCACAAGAATCCAGTTGTGATGCAGGATGTCTTTAGAAAGTCTTCATTGTTTATTTTCAATGGCCTATGAACTGGTGTTAAATTATTTTATTTGGCTATTTGGAATGTTTCTATAAAAAAATTATATGCATGCTCTTCTACTAACTTATGGAACTTTGATATGTACCAATTTGTTCTGGCTAGGTTTAATATTCGGTACAGTGCAGGCATCATAGTTAGTTAGTATATTTCCTATTATTGTCTGGCCAAAGCGATACAGTGTTATTGATTGTAAATAATGTAGGATTTGACTGACTGTATACATTAAATACATTGATACATTGATAAAAAAGTAATCTTAATCTAATCATACAACTGTTTAAATAAATTTTAAAGCTTAGTGTTAAACATATGTCTAACTTACCTAACATGTTGTGACTCATAGAGATATCTCAGGCTTGATTGCTTGATTGCTCTTTGATTCGCTGTTCTCGAAATTCTTTCTTTTTAAATTTACTTGGCCTAATCTATTTATTCATTTTTGCTTCAGTAAACATTTTGATTTCTCTTTGCTTTCATTGGGCTTCAATGCATAATATAATATAATATAATATAATATAATATAATATAATATAATATAATATAATATAATATAATATAATATAATTATTAGAAGACAACATTTAATATTCTTAGAAATACAAATTCCGAATATGTTGGAAAATGACATGGGGACAATTCAAGTCATTAAAGTTGCAGCTACGATAATGTTCCTAATAGTAGAAATTTAATAATAATAATAATATAATATATTTATTTCGAGTCTAAAATCCATAAAATGTTCAATAGACTGTACAACATAACATACAAAGAAGTTTATAAATAAAATAGTTAAGATATATATTATATAAATCAAATAATATGTTCAAATGTAACCGCAGCACGGAAGGTGACACTGAAACCGAGACGAAATAAAACCTTTAAGCTATGAAAAACAGTGCATGCCCAGTGTATCCACATTTTATTTGAATCCAGATCAACTTTGGAGAGACTTTACTTATGACTCAAACCATTATCGCTTCAAAGACCAAACAAGCGGAATTTCATCTACTAGTAACTTCGACTTGACTTCCACCCAATCAAAACTCATTAAAACTGAGTTCAAGATATTAAACTGAGATATACATTATTTTTATATTGAAAAATTACAGGTAACATATTACATTGTTTGTTGTTTCATTGTAGACCTGTATATATGCATGCCTCTAACTAGAGATCATTTGTGATTGTGGTGTTATACATGTAGCTGTACGTTTTATTCGGTTTTAGGTATATTTTACGTAAAATTCTGGTACTTTTTTTTTCAAATAACACACTGCCACCCCGTCGGGATATATGCCTTGAATAACTCCCGCTGATGCTCGAGTTGTTCTAGCGTTCTGTTCGCACAGGTGTCAGTGAATAAGTCTCACATAAACCATCAGAGAATGGAATATCATGAAGATATTAAAAATATGCAGTAAATATGTTGCTGTATTATTTAGCAGATCTACGGCATCAATTTCCTATGTCACATGATTGCAATTCCAGAAAATATGATCAATTACAAAATCTACCATTTGAGTTATTTATAATTACATGTCTGTTTAAGCCCCCTTTACACTGGACGGCGTCCTTTCTGCGTCCAGCAGTACGGCCCCATTTGAAAGTTAAAAAATTATAATACTTTACGTGCCGACAACTGAGCCATCATTGAGCATTCATTCTGATACAAAATCAATGCTCGTGCCTCCTTATTAAGACCACAGCGATGCCAAATTTCATGGTCGCAGAAAGGACGCAGAAAGGACGCCGTCCAGTGTAAAGGGGGTATTACCAAGCGCCTGCCAAGATGTCATAAGCGACCTTAAATGTCGCTTAAGCTATCAAACAAAGTTTCCAATTACAGCTGCATTACCTCAAATTAGAAAGATAAATACTTCGGCAATTGCAGTGTAGACATTCAAAATATTTAAAAGGTTCCAAATCGATGATAAGTATTTTATTGAAGTAGGAACAGAGGAAACTTTATCGGGGAAACTTAACCTTTAACAAAATCTCTCTGACTCAGCAGTGCTGACTAATGAAATATGTATCGTGTTGAAATCATGATAATGTACTCGTTTAGTACAAGAGGCCGTGTTTAGATATACAAAAACAGCCCTAGTTGCAAACCATATTTAACATAAACGGGTTAAATTTAAAAAAAAACTGTTAATACTTTTACCATTTCTTCATCTACATGCCAATTAATTTCAAAAGCATAGAAATCCTTTTGAAGCAATGTGATGATAAATCATGGTTAGCATATTCAAAATATGTTCATTAGAATTTGTAAAATGTCAGGTGCCACTGTTATTGAAATGTTATATTGGCACTCTGCTAAAAATAAGACGAAAATTTTCGTCTGCATTTCTAGTCTTACATAATAAAACAAATTGATACATGTATTTATGATGCTTAAACGTTAATAATTCCTTTTCGTGTCATTTACCGTCACCTCCTTGTGGTTAACAAAACCAACTTTATACTCATCCGTGTACATATTGGTGCATAGTCATTAGTGCCTCTCCTAATGACATATTCGCCTTTTTGTCACAGCAACTAGATCGAGTTATGACCCTATCAGTACTCAATTAAATGCCATTATAGCTACCACAGACGTTAGGTCTCGGTGCGGTATCAATCTACTCATTTGTCTCTGATATATAAGTAGGTGACCGAATAATGACCAATGACCAATATGATAAGAGGAGGACAATAGTTATAATGCACAGTTTGATTGACATTTAACTGAAACATTCTGCGTGTAATACTACTTGTTGTTGGATTAACGCGCTTTGAGAACCCATTTATTTTGCAATATGTAAATGCGACGACGTCATTTTACACTGGACGGAGACATTTGAGGATGGACATTTTTTTCGATGTCATTCAAAATGTGAACACGGTATGACGAACTGCTATTGGCTCCCGCACTGCGACGTGATTCAGAACCCTGTTTATATGGGCCACGGAGTAACAGTTAATGGGTTATTATACATGTTGCTCGTGATAGACGCTCGGGATGCACTTAATCGGTGACGCCGTTGTCTGCGTGCACTTAGTGCACCTTATTTATCTTTTGCGCATTGATTCTGTATTCCCGATTGGCATCCCGATATTAATTGGTTAAGTGATATACGCCGGTGAGTATCATTCTATGTAGCGATTGTGTGTGTATGAATATATTAAAATGACAGGGTTTAGCTGCAGGAAGTAGTTTTATTTTTGTCTATATCTGTGCTTCTGTCAGGTGAGACATTGTTCCACATCATTTTTTTTTTCTTTTTATTACTGCAAACTGTCGATTAAGGCGTTCACATGTTCCTTCCTATGTTCCATTTATTTCTAAAATTGGACTTAACCTCTCTCTCTTTCTCTCTCTCTCTCTCTCTCTCTCTCTCTCTCTCTCTCTCTCACACACACACACACACACACGCACGCACACTGCCCCCCCTACACACACGTATATGTACATATCCATACGTACAGTGTACATGTACAATCACACACACGCGCATTCAGAGAGAGAGAGAGAGAGAGAGAGAGAGAGAGAGAGAGAGAGACCAGTACTGAATAACCCTGACACAGCAATATAATGCTTAATCAAGTCATTAACTATTTGGAAATGAAGCGGGATGAAAATGAGATTATCGAGTCTTAAACCCGCATCCCCATGCCAGCGTCTGCAAAAAGGTCAAATTAAAAATTACTTCAGCGATATCGTTCTTACAGTTAAAACAGCATGTCATTTTGATTACATTTCCTTTTTGTTATTATTATTAAGTACTTCACAAGCCAGGATGCGTTTTGTGAAAAATAGAGCTCTGTCATTTGTATATCATAACTGGTTAAGCAAGAATCACGGGCTATGCAACAAAAACAATAACGGATATGCTGAGGGTACCCTCATGAGACTATACATGGTATATGTGAGTAATTCTTTCCAAGCAATGTTTCTATCACTAAAAACACGTTGTCGGGGAAATGTAGGGTAAAGGAATATAGATTTCATGAGACGTAATGCTGGCAGAGTATTATGTTAGATTTATTTTCTTTACAAAGCCTTACAAAATGATAGTTAGCAGTTTTGTGCAATAGATGGGCATTGAAAAGGAACGAGGTCGAGACTCCGCAATGCTGATGTGAGCACGTGAAAATTGCAGTGACTTTTAATTTGATCAGGCTTCAGTGTGCAGTGATAGTTACATACTGTATACACAGCGCAGTGCTGAGGTCTCATTAAGCAGCATCCACTTCGGAAGCAAATGGATCCGTAAAATATTCCAAGCACTGCAAAAGACTCGATAATCGTACCCGTGGATGTTACGCTATGTTCTGTGGACTACAACGAGAGTGTACAACATATGTTGTTGGTATGTTCAGGTAAATAACCGAGAGCATTTATTTCTAAAATTGGACTGTGGAGGTACATGTGTACGCGTACTTAACTCAGTGTACTGGTAAAAAAACTTGGCATACTCGGCATAAGTCGAGAAAATGGAAAAGCTCATAGCTGCGTGCCTCAGGGACACATCAAAACATAACGGATGTATTAAGATATGGAAAGCAAATCAATGTGGGTTTACAATATTGATGAGAGTTTAACTTTATTTTCATGACCACGCCCACGGCGGGCTCAGCAGCGTCAACTCAACAATGTAAGCTATTCAGAAAGTGAATTCCAGAATCGGTTTGTTCATGTTTGGTGAATTGTAATGAATCTTTACGCAGATTAATGATACAGGCTTATCAGATTTTGAAAAAAAAAACTGCGGCCGTTTCGGAGGAAAAGATGAATGTGTATACAACGAATTTTATACGTCCCTGAATATGGTTTACTGTTGATTCCTTAAATTGCGTTGTACCGTTATCGGTAAGCATGCATTGTCAGTGTATTTCTTTATTTGTTCATGCGTATTCCGCCAGATAATGACAGCGTTTTCATTTTCGCTCTTCTCCGCTTCCCATTTACTGATTCCTTTTGATGCAGATATATACAGGTCTAGGTCGGAAATCAACATCATTGGATTGTTTATTTTCTTTTTCGTACATGTATATTTTTCCATAGTTCGCGTGGTGCATGTGTAGAGTTAACTGCCGATCCCTTGTTTTTTCTCCTTAAATAGTAAAAAATAAATAAAATTGTGTCTAGGCGGAAATTAGTCTGATCATAATAAGCATCTGAGGCTGTAGTGTTTTATACCGTTCACGCAGGAAGGTTGATACAGAAGAGTCGTGATTAAAGGTATATTTTAACCGAGCGTAGGTGGAGCGCGGATTCCCAATAAAACATATAAACTACTTTTACTAGTTTCTTAAACGACTCAAATAAAGTCGACATGCCAAGAAATAAGCGAATTGCTCACTCCGTTAGCTATAAAAGATGTTTAAACTGCATCTTTTTTCAACATTTTGGTCGTAAATTTGACCTACTTATCTGCCAATTTATATATAGAACAAAAAGCAAGCTGAAAAAAAGTCCAAATATCATTTTTCGGGTAAAATGAAAAGGCGCCTTCCGGCAATTCTCTTAGTTATATCATTTGAAACTGTATGGTGGCATTTGGCAGTCTTTGTGGCAAAAAAAAAATGACTTAGAATGCATCTTCAGGAAAGAAAACGACAACATGCCTTTGGTTCACCACTGCATGAATTAAAAATAGGGACATGCCAGGGTATTTTGCATTATTTGCTGAGGTGCTGTTTTCATTAGGGTAGACTTCCTTGAACCCTCCCTCCCCCCCCCCTTTTTTTAGGTAAGCGTCTGTATATTCGCTAGCTTTGCTGTCTAGTTTGTATGCTGATTATCATATTCAGCGAATATATAGACGGATACAATTAATAGGATAGAGCTGACTAAATTGCCCTTTTGGTTGAATATTCGTACATGTATATTCGTCAGCTCTGCTAATTCAAAGGACAATTAAAACAGATACTTTCAATTTTAATATCTAAAGACACGCAGTTCTGCATAATCTTTGTGGGATGACACATGTCTAGCTAACGTGATTAATTGTCGTATTCATAGCATGGTCACACCTACGTGCACCTGCCAGAATTGTCCACTCTCTATCAAGGTGTCAATCGCTAATGCTAATTAATTCCCCTTATTTCGGAGATCTATATCGCACTAGTTTATGATATAATCGCCATTAAAAGGGCAATGAATAAGCACTGGGGTCATCTATGTGAGCCGGGTTTATTTCATTGCATTTTATTTCATATCATATCATGTCAATTCATGACATATCATATCATACCTTTTCTATTTTGTTTAATTATTCATATTTTTTATTTTCTATTTTATTTCAGCCCATTTCATTTCATTACATTCCATATCATTATATTTTATTTTATTTCTTATCTTATCTAATTTTTGTTTATCCACTGTCATTTCCCTAATACTTGCATCAACCCTTTAAAAATGATTGCTTACCTAAGATTTTTATTTTTCATTTTAAAAATACAAACATCAAGTTTTAAAGAAGAAAAATTATTATTACTTGTTATTTTATGCAAACAAATATGTTTACTGGAACTAAGTGCGATTGCTCGACAAACTCCATGACTAACAAATTAAAAACACAATGAAATACTTCCTATTGATTAACTAAGTATTGTTCAGTAACAAAACGTTCGGATATCTGAAGTATTTGAAAGGCATATCTTATATAAAACATATAAGTAGACGCGCCAAAAGTCTGGAAATTGCTCATCTGCACAATGTCAGAAGGAAAAGAAGATAGAGAACAATGTCAAATCTAGGACCTAGTATAGGCCTGTTTGGCTATCTACAGGTAATGGAGAAAGGCCAACATGTATGTCCTTAATTTTTATAATTAAGACCTTAACCTATGTTTTATAAATGTACAAACTTCGGTGTTTTATAGGCTCATGAGGGCGGGTGATTTATATACCTCTATGTTCACATGTTAAGTTAATAAATAAATAAATACTATATACAGTCCAAGTTATACAGGAAAAGAGCATAGACAGCATTTTTATGAAGCAGAGCAAATGCATATCTTACTTGTTTCCGATAAATGTATCAATTTTGAAATTTGAAAGTAAGTTTTATAGCCGAAAACGAAATCTAGTGGTTTAAAACATAACTTGATGAGACGTTATTGGGGCCATTTGCTAAATAATCCACTAGTGAAACCATCATTGAAAAGAATTATCTTTAACGTGATTAATCCGTGGCGATTGCTTACATATATATCGCAAAATCTAACATTTCTAAAAGTGACCAAAAATGCCCATGTGAAACGCACATCCTCTGCTTGAGATTATTGGATCAAAGGCTTTATATTTTCGTGAAGAAATAAACAACTTTAGCACAAAATGTTAGAGCTCACTGGACAAAAGGACAAGAAGAGGTTCATTAATTCTTGGGTACGTGCACTGTGAATGGTTATCAATCAGACAAAAACAAATGCAAGCAGGAAGCTAATTAGAAAAGAATGAGAAGTTAAGAAAATGTCTTGCATCAGAGCTTTAAAACCTTGGTAATGAGTTCATGCATTATAATTACTAATTCTAACAACATAAATCTAGGAGAGGAAAGCCACAATAGCAAAAGATATAACAAAAAAAAAAAAAACGGAGAATTTAGAGAATGGTACGACAAGAGAGGTTGTGCAAGATTAATATTTTTTCTATTCATGCCCAAGGGAGCAAGGACAGAAATGAAAGTGAACCTTTCAGAAATGCAGTGGAAGAGTTATGGTCGTTGGTTACGCAACGATGGTTGAGCTTTTTTATTCTTAATTCTTGTGCGTAAGTGACACTGCAGTTTTAGCACATGTAGTTATCTATCTCAAAAGCAAGCTGGTACAGAAGTCCCGGACGACATTTCGTTGTCAGTCTTTCCTCTGTACTCAATAACCCTCGAGTCACAAGTCTGAACATGGGACAGAGCACGTAACGCTGTAATTAGATACATATAACGGGCTCCCAACACCTTTTGGCAACCGTGTCACCAAAAGTTCAGTGGCCGGTTTTATTGGTTATTGAATATTCAGACTACTGGAATAGCTGCAGAGTTCAAAATTGTAACCCAAGATTTTATGTACGTGTATTTGTTAGCCGCCGACGTTTATCGGTGACTACGATTTTTTAGTGAATTCGATTACCGTGCTGACTTCAAAGTTTTGTTGTTTAAGGGAAATGCTAATTAACGTTTAAGTTGATACACTGCACCAGAATGTTTAGGGAAGTATACTTTCGGTGGCATTAATTCTGTGCGTCGCTCGACTCGTTAGATGCGTTGTCAACGCTCTTTGGGGGGGGGGGGGGTGAAAGTGGTAAGGAAAGGACAATTCCTCTTGCTGTTATAAAATATGTTCATTTTATTGGCTATATTATTTTGGAAATGACAATTTTTCTATAATTATCAGCACCCCCTCGCCCTCATGTATTTTTATCCTAAATGTGCCAACGGCCCGTCACAGGTGCAAGTGTAGGGAGAGGCTTGTCACCAACCCTAATTCCCGGAACCGACGTCAATTTTATTCCCCAGTGCGTCTTGAGACAATGCTGCGTTTTAGGAGGGCAAGTCAAATGTGAGCCAATCAAATGCAAAAATTATATAAATACAATGTGTTACTCTCTCCCGGGTCACACATCACATCATTCGAAAAGGTGAATGCGTGCGAGTGAGGTTACCGCAGTGCAGTTGGACATCTTGTTATTTCGGGAAGACCAATGAACATGGTTCTACTATCTCGAATTCGCATGATTCAGATAACGCCATTGGTCGGGTCTAATGCAGGGTGGCCAAAAATCAAACCTCCACTGGAAAGAAATGCAAATCTGAACCCATACTCTCCGAGGGTTGAATATTTTAGGGATTTTTTTTCCTCAGCTTTCGCTCTCCCCCTGAATATTGACTGAACGCATAATCACTTTGCACTGACATAAATTACTACTATTTTCATGGCGGTTTCGGTGCATCAGTATCGTGATAACGCTTCCAGTCATGAAATCCAGCAATACCGTCCTCCCCGTGAGCGCCCAGGTGAGGCATCGGGATATTATCTTTTGATTTTTTTTCCTATAGTGCCATTAACTTACTGTCAACAGTGAATGGATGGGTGGGTGGGTTAGGGGGGGCCATCTCAACACTGTGTTTCCTGCCGAGAAAATTTCTACTGGGACAATCGTATTTGGTGTTTTTCTAGAGAACTAGCTGAGTTCAGTTAACGTAATTTGGCCACTAGTTTTTTTTTCTTCGGTAGATCTTACCCCGGCTTCATTTGATACATTCCGTATTAACATAGGTGTTTTTAACACAATCGGGTGCTGCTTGCTGTTAAACATCCTTCCACAGCATTTATTACTAATGACGGGCGCTTGAATTGCTGATATGCCATAACCTTCTACTTTGGTCTTGTTGATCTTTTGAATGAGACGTTTTAAACTTCTTGGTTTCTATAATTTTATGAAAAGACAGTGGCGAGGATTGTTCATTATTCAGTAAGTTTTCCACAATAAAAGGGACATGACCTATAAGTTATGACGAGCCCTTGAAGTTTTTTTTTTTTTTTTTTTGTTTTTTGTAATTTGCAGTATTGCTTAAATGAAATTGTCATCACCTTATCAAATGCTGCCTTCGAGTATTGTTGGTGTTACTAGTATGTTGACATAAGTTAACTTCGATTTGGGTGAAGACGATTTTCATTTAATAGAAAATATGGCTGTCTTCCGTTTCTATAAAAGTAATGCAATGAGCTTTACAGCAACTGATGAAAAAATATAACCAAATTAAGCACAAAAGTAGACAGTTTTCAAAATTCAATAAAAAAAAAAAATAAATAAATGGGCGTTATTTGAACCTGGCGCTTTCCCGTAACTAGATCAATTTGAATGTAATACGCCCTTAACATTTTGTCATAGTGTGTGACGTGGCTCTTTTCGTTTATCACAGTTAATTACTTTACCCTAAAATACAGTTTTAAAATTGAGCCGTCAACACGCCATGTACTTCCACTACCAGTGGTTAGTTAGTTGGTTATTAATTATTATTACTCCCGCATACAATGCGATAAACGGGCAAAGCGATTCAAATTATTGTATACAAGTTTAACCAATTTTAACTAATATAGCCAAACAAAGTCTGATACGCGTAATAAACCTATGTCTCAGTCCTGCCTGGGTGTGACTTACGATCAGTACATTTCACTGACTCTTTGTCAAATCTCATGTCATTTTCTCGTGGTTCTATAATTATATTTGCATGCATTATTGTTAAGTTTTTAATTATTGATTGTTTACACTCATTATTATTTTGAATGAGCAGTCATGGTGATGTAAATTTACTGGCATGATATGCTTGAGTTGTGACCTTTTATGACTTTTGTTAAAAACATGTATAGATTGAAATGAAATGTCTACATGTCTCGTCTAATTCAAAATGTAGGTTGGCTTTTATTTCGTATTTCCTTGAGTTCACGAACATTTTAGTCCAAAGTTTGAAACTCATTTTCATACTATCATTTTTCAAAATCATGAAATATTCGGACAAACCAGTGTTTAAGTATATGTAAAATTGTGAAAGCTAGCCATTGAAATC
>NW_019775775.1:0-46056 GCF_001039355.2 Lingula anatina
GAACTGGGTGGTTTTTGTTTAGTTGCAACAACATATCCCGACAGACAGTACGTCCTGTACCCTGGTGGTAAGATTTCAATACATTGGGTGTGGTCTCTGTGTAGGTGCATCAACGTCTGGACATTACTCTATAAAACTGTGCGGACCGTTTCGTTTGGCGCAATTATCTGTCTGGCAATGCCTGGCTTTTTCGAGCCATTCTGCCACAGATTAACAAATTTGCGGAGCAGTGCATAGCTCATTTTACACCTTGCAAAACTGACCACTTGCATGCCTAATTTCAAATTCTTCTATGCGGTAGTTACCGACATATGGATACTTTTTTGGAAGAACCATGCTTTGCCAAAGCCAAGCTTTGACCTGCCCAAAAGAATGTAGGGGTCCATGTTCCACCCTACCCAGGTTCTTCTAATATTTTACCTGTCACTGATGCATGGGAGAGGGAACATATCCACAGACTCACATATTCAGTTCCAAGTCTAAAAGTCCTTTATTAGGTCCAAACATTCATCCTTTATACCTATTATCTCCAGGGAATCTATCCGCATGCCACAGTGGCAGCAACTCATTTAAATACTAATTGCAATGCAAAAGATTACAAGTGAATGAAAGTTATATCAGTTCTACTTATCAGGTATACCTATACAGAGGATGATAAATATTCATTCAAGACTGAAGTAAGGTGAATGATAATATGCTGACTGATTACAAGTATAAACATAATATGTAAATGAGTGATTTCATCACATGCATTTAGTGGACCTTAACATATATTCCTTCTTTTCCCACAAAAAAAAAAAAAATTATGGTTACATAATTTTTTTAAATAAAGATTCCACAGAATGCTCAAAGATAAAATTTAAACAGCTAAACACTTATACAAAATATCTATGTCATGATTCAATTACAAAAAAATCAAAATATTATTCTGTCAAATATCATTTCTTTAACTAACAATTGTAATTAATTCAGTTCATTGTCTATTGCATTGCTGTACAAAGACATCATTATTCTAATGAAATTAAATTTGAATTTTTATGCTTCCAAAATATTTTGACAGAGATAAATGTCCAGTTATCATACAGATTGTTTAAACATCTTTTCTAATGGACTGTACATTTAAAATCTCATCAGTTAAACAATTCAGTATCAGGTATATCACGAAACTAAATTCTTTCTTCCATAATACATGTTGGAAATTTACCATTTTTAAATAAAAAAAAAATACCATCACATATTCTTTATAATTCAATTAAACCATATCTGTAAACACAATTTATCTTGTTATTTTCAAATATTTAAGTTATGAATCATTTGGTGCAATTTTACAGTGAACATGGAAACAAGACTATCAAATACTGAACTGAGTGGTGAATAGCTTATATCAACATATCTACTTTTTCTGAACCTACTGCTCTGACAGATTTACCATCCTTTAACTGAATAAAAAAAACATATCTTAATTTGCAGTGTGGAAGAAGTGTCCATTTCAGTTTCTTTGCCATAAACTTTCTCTGCACCTTTTTGTTGTCTCTGTGAAAATCCCATTTTACACCTGTCCATTCTTTTGCATTCTCATAAACATTTTCTGTGTCTGAACCTTGTTTGTCTTCATTCTCTACAACTTTAAGTACCTCCTCACTTGCACTTTGTTTTTCATTCTCTTCAACTTCTTCCTCACCTTCACTTTGTTCCATCTCTACTTCAGTAGGTTTGTCTCCGTCTGTATTTTTGAAATTAGAAAATTCCATTTCCATCCGTTCATCATTAAGTCCTTCATCAGCATTCTTTACATAATCCGTTACAGCATTTTCATCTACACCATGTTTCTCCACATACTTTGGGTCATCACCATCATCAAGTCCTTTATCCGTATTCTTTACATCATCTGTTAAAGCCTTTTCAACTACATCAGGTTTCTCATAATACTTCAGTTCACCCATTTTACTCTCACTTCCGATTAATCTGTTGTCATCATCATCATCAGTTTTCAATCCTAGCTCTTGTTCTTGTTCTTTCTCGACATACCCTTCACATTTCTCCCCTTTCTTGAAATCAGTTCTCTTTTCTACCTCTGGATCATTTACAATCATAATGTCCTTGCTGAGTTCATTCCCATCATTTTCCTCACCTATATCATGTTCCTTCACAAATTCCATCATACATTCATCTTCTTTAGCCGTAGTCAGTGTCTCATCATGAGTTCCCTTCTCCATTTCTAATAATTCATCTACTTTGCCTTGGTTTCTTTCTTTAACTTCTTGTTTCATTTCAGATTCTGCAGTAATGTCATTATTCTGTTGCTGCAAACTGCCATACTGTCTCTGTAACAAGTCGGCTAGCTTGGACAGGCATTCTACCAGTCTGCCGTTAATATTATAGTCCTTTTCAGAATCGCAGTCATCATCTTCGTACGCATACTCATCTTCAAAGTTGGATCCATAGTTGTATCCCTCCCCCGCAGTGACCCTGGTCGAGCTCGCCATTATGTAGGGGTCCATGTTCCACCCTACCCAGGTTCTTCTAATATTTTACCTGTCACTGATGCATGGGAGAGGGAACATATCCACAGACTCACATATTCAGTTCCAGGTCTAAAAGTCCTTTATTAGGTCCAAACATTCATCCTTTATACCTATTATCTCCAGGGAATCTATCCGCATGCCACAGTGGCAGCAACTCATTTAAATACTAATTGCAATGCAAAAGATTACAAGTGAATGAAAGTTATATCAGTTCTACTTATCAGGTATACCTATACAGAGGATGATAAATATTCATTCAAGACTGAAGTAAGGTGAATGATAATATGCTGACTGATTACAAGTATAAACATAATATGTAAATGAGTGATTTCATCACATGCATTTAGTGGACCTTAACAAGCACTACCCAATTAAATCACTGCATATTACATAATGCAGCAGCGCAACAAACCTGGAATTCAGTGAATTGGAAGCGACACACCTGACTACACACTTCTCCATTCACATATCTTATATGAGATCTGAGTTTTTTGAAAAAAGGATGCATTTTTACCTAGGCATACCTTCGAAACTGAAATATTCCATATTAAATGTCAAGTCTGTANATATATATATATATATATATATATATATATATATATCAAACAAATGGAATTTCCCCTGTAATATTTTACAAGAAATATATATATATATATATATATATTGCCATGAGGACATATTTTCAACTTACCGGTCCATACACAGTGACTTCAACTGGAATGAAAAATATGTAAACTTGGACTCTAAATGTAGAAGCTTCCACATTTGTGTGATGTATATGGATAACAAAATGAATTATGAAATGAGACGTATTTTTTGACAAGGAAATAATGAAAAAATTGTAAAATTCAAGTAATTTTTCAAGAAAAATAAACAATCATGGAAAAAGTTAGAACTACTTGGAGTGGAGGTAGCATAAAATCTATTTTATTTTACCTTAATTCTTTACCTTTTTAATTATGACCTTGCCCATTAGGGTTTTTACCTTTGTAATTATGACCATGCCCATTAGGGTTATTGCATTTGCCAAAGATACTCTGGTTGCTTTCAACACTCAGCTGGTTACTGCAATATCAGTACAGATGCATAGACAAATCTTATATATATGCAAAATTCATATATTTCAAACACATATGTAATTATTTAATAATTTGCACCTTAAATAAATAAAGCCTGGATTTGTTTTTAGCAATTAAACTTGCATGCAGTTCATATTTTGCACAATATCATATAAATTTCAAACTGGCCCAGGTGAGATTCAAAATATATGGCATTTGGCCAAAGCAGACTACCACAAAACCTTAACTGTGGCATTCATAATATTATATAAAATGTATGCATTTACCTGTCATTTGTTCTATTAATTAAATACATTTTGTAAATTTTAAAAATACGTGGTATTCAGGAGACGTCAAGTTATCTAAATATATTAATATCAAATCATATCAGATTTTTAAAAAATAATTAAGAGCAAAATATTATTCCAAGTTAACATTACCTGTGTAATCTGTGACAAGCACTGAATGTTTCACATTTTGTAATATAAACTTTGGGCTGCAATTGTTTTCCGGGCACTGAATTCTCAACTTTTTGTTTATCTAATTGATTCATCCTTGATGATTAACCAAATTTCCCAGTTATCCTTTACTGATGGACTTCAAAATTAATAAATATAATAATGAAATATTTTATAAACCTTGTGTATTAATGTCTTTCAAAGCAAGCACTCATTTATTTTAGGGATAATTTAATACTGCACAAGATTTTAATAATAGTATTATCAGGCAAAAAGAAATCTACTTGTACATATTAATTAATTAAGGTACATTTAATTGACACAAAACTACTATAGTAGTTATATATATATATATATATATATATATATATATATATATATATATATATATATATATATATATATATATATAGTTACAACTGAAATAGTTGACTTTCATATATATTTGTACCTTAATTAAATGCACTTAAAAATCCATGCAAAAAACGTCAATACACACAATGAAATGTAAGTCATAACACGAAGTGTAACAAATTATACATTTTTTTCTCGTTTTTACCATGAAAATCAATACTTACTAGTCAAAATTCACCCTGCATGCCTTCTAGCTGGTGAACATGTAAGGAAGAAATTAACTGTAAAAAACCCAACTGCTCGCCTATTTAATAGCGGCTGGGATGTTTCACTGCATCACTGAACAACCCCTCATCATTCATTGCGTGATAAACACTAACAGTACACAATGTCCCGTACCGCAGACACAATCTAAACTCGTTTGAATCTATACTGCATCATCAGACACGTCCATAAATTATGCTAATAACCAGCCTTTGAGAACGAAATCCTTGATTAAAAAAGTGAACAAGCATGATGATCAAAATTAGTGAAGCAAAAAAAAATTAATAGCAAGTTTTGCTTTAAGGGGGCTAATCCGTCTGACAGTGACAGTGACAGTGGTGAGTCGAAAGTGAATGTCGAGCACTTTTGCAAATTTCTCTTGCTACTGATTTAAATTTGTTTCGTATTGCTCCACAAAAAAATAATTTCTCCTCGTGCAACCTAAATATTTAACGTTAACGTATTAGTTGTCTCAACGCAACCGACCCACAAACAAAGGGCATCATTGCAGCACGTCTTGTAAACAGCTCCCTCTATAGAGTTGGTGTGTAGAAATGGCTGGGACGAGGGAAATTATAACATTACAGTTTGGGCATTACTCTAATTTTGTTGGGACACACGTATGGAATATACAGGTAGAAATCAGTCTCTTCCTCCAAATTATTCTTAACTTAACAGTACTGACTTGGAATCAATGGAAAGGGTTCAACCTTTGATAAATGGAGAGAGAGAGAGAGAGAGAGAGAGAAATGATAATAACATTTACGATGTTGATATTATTTTATTGTACCATTAGTTATTATCATATGTAAACCTGGATTTTTTTTCTTGCGAAGTGCCCATTTTTCTAGAACAAAAATACATTGCTATACACCCTTGATCATGTTTTGTGGTTTTTAATTTCTCTTGGATTTCTTAATTAACATGCACAGTAAAGTGAGTTTCTCGTAAAAACATAAAAGTAATATGATGAGAAGCATTTTTTTGACACATTCTTCCATATACTAACTTAAGGTTTACTTTTGTTTATAACTCACAGAAATATCTACACCATAGATATTGATATTGCACTACATGTCACCTACAAGTATGATATAATAAAATTCATGTATAAAATCAATTTTAATATCCAATAAATACATTATATGCTGCATATATGAAATATGTCATTTCTGCTGTCATACAAATAGTTTGAAATATAATGGAGTCAAGCAGGCCGTTTATACAATTTTTTTGTTGAAATTGCTCAAGGTCCACACTGACAATAATCTTTTTCTTATTCTGAAGTCTCTCCTCAATGCTCTGTGTGGCTTCGATGTTTTTAGATTTTTCATCTTGGTTAGAAAAAGAATTGTCCCTGTCATTCTGTAAACTTTGTACTGCATCCAAGATGACCCTAGCCCCGCGTTCAGACAGTTTTACAGGACTGTGGTCCCACAACAAAAAATGCATCAATGTCTTGAGGAATGAAAATTTCTTGAATCCAATTTTGAGGAAGCAAATTGATGGATTCTTGCGTAGAAGATCTGCAAGCTGAGCTGCATCCTGATCGTCAAAGGAGTGGTTGTTAACCATACAAAGTGTCTGCAAATTTCTACTTTCCAGGGAAGGAGTAATTAGCTGAAGAACCAATTTTCCCCGAAGATCCACATTCTTTATGAAGATTGTTTTGAACCTGCTTAAATCTATCTGTTCATTACTTACTCCAAACATAAGCCTAGTTATTAAGCTGCATCTTCTGTTCTTGAGGAAGTAATCAAGTTTAGAATCCAGGCAACCTATTCCAGTGATAATAAGTCCCTTTTGGTCATCTGTGACTAGAGGTTGAAACTTCAGCATATTAAAGATGATAATGCATACCAAACAAACCCCAAGTTGTATGATATAGAGAAATGAAAAATGAAATTCCATGCTGTGGAAAACTGCTATCCATATTTCCAAGATTGCCCAATAGAAGAGGGTTTTTACAGGCTGTACAAGAGATCGGTAAAATAATAGAACGTAGAAATGAAACTGTGATGGGAAGGGAAGTATTGAACATAAGAGTATGGAAGGCCACAAAGTGGCACACCCTGGATTGGTCAAAGGAGTCCCTATTTTGATTGCCAGATGACTACTAATGGTGTAGAGCAATGCCCATGCCAGAATAATAGGACTATGGTAGAGTACCTCCAAGACATGTTTAAATGTCAATGTTTTTATGTTTCTTCGAATGTTTTCTTCATAAATCTGTTTCTTTCTCCACATGATGACATCATTTTGCTCATATTTTTTGAGAACTTTGAGTAATATTTCAATCTCGGCCTTGGTAACGAAATCGTCAGGAAGCCCTGAAATGTGAAAATAGGTCTCTACCTCAGGTATGCTGTAGTGTGATATCTGTAGCCAGCTGTACTTGTTGTGTAAGTGAACAAACTTCGCAAGGTTGTTCTCCTGAAACCAGGCACTTATCATCAGCGATTCCTTAGCCTGGTAGGAGGCATCCACAAGTTTTTCTTTGAAGTCCAAGTCCCAATTGCTGACACTGGATTGGCTTGGAAGTTTCAACATTGCCAGTGCTTCAAGAGATCTTATTTGAAGGCGGTGAAGCGTTGGTATCAAGATATTCATCTCTTTTGTTTTCATCCATTGTAGAAGATAGGTTTCTTGGTCACTGCTGATTTTCACATGAAAGAAGAACAATGTGAAGACAAGAAAGTTTATCTTCAGCATATGTTTTGAGAATTGTCTACAAGACATATTTGTAATCTTGTTTAGAAATGCCAGTATACAGCTGATACAATCAGGTCTTGGTTGCTCTTTGTCTGTATCCATGGGTTGAGTAGAAAAGTTTGTACTTTTATATACACTGTAGTTACATTTATGGCTTGATTGGTAGGTTCTCTCAAATGGTGGTACCTTACAGCAATGCTCAAAGCTATTCTGCATATGTTCTGATCACTGTGTCTGCCTGGGTTGTCACTGTTACTTCCGATGTCGCTGTCTGAAACAACTGGTTCCTATAACCACTGTTGCTAAGAAATACATATATTTACGAAAGATTTAAATATTGTTGACAATTTAAATTTTTGATGTACTGGCATTGTATTATCTTCATTCTCATTTATCTGTATTATTGTGATTAACGTTATTATGCTGTAAATTGTACCGTACCTATGACAAGAATGTCATGGTAAATAAACTACTACTACTACTACTGCTACTGCTGTCATCATTGCCACCTGAAACATCAGTTCCTATAAACGCCAGACTGTACTTTTGTTTACTTCAAATTTGCTGAGTGGCTTTGAATGTTGAAAAGGGGGGTTGGTTTAGAAAATTAGCCTGATCAGATAATTTTTGTGAAAGTTAAGGATTCTTTTTGGAGGGGTCATGTATTTTGGCTACGTTCACCGAAAGTGCCAAACTGTATTCTTGATTTTCTTCAAATTTACTGAGTAGCTTTGTATGTTAAAATGTTGTAGAATTTCGATAAATGAGTATATGCAATCATAAAAACTCCATTGCAAAGTTCTGCACATTACTTTTAGCCAGCAGTGGTATTCAAATCTCCTGGAGCAATTTGAGCAAAGTGGCAGGAGTTATAATAGTTATTTTATGGGAGTATTTGCCCTCCACATCCTGCTTACTGGTGGGTCGTTCCATGTAAACTCATCCAGCAAGGGTAACCTCTGTCAAGAAACTTATTAATTTTCACATATTTTGTAGATCTTGTAGAGAATAGAAAAAAACATAACATTTTTATTAAAATCTCGGTTGGTTTAAGAGTTATGACACTCCAAAGATACACCCAGATAAGGGATTGCTGTGACTTAAATGACATCTAGATCACAAATGCACTTTAATAAAAGTACACAGTATCCCACTGCTTTGTCACTTTATGTTTTAATGGTGAGGAATCCAATATCATATTGAAAAGGATGTGGCATATTCAAAATGTTTTAAATTTATACTTTGAAAAACTGGTGTCATTTTTCAAAACGAAGGACACCCTACCTGTTTACAAACTTGTAATCTATTAGTAATTTTTCTTGATGTCTCACCCATGATATATGTTTCTGTTTTATGTCATTTAAAAGAGGAAACCTTGAACTATGCTAGTGAAAGCATTAAACCATCTTGTATATTTTGGGAACAAAAATAATATGTGTGCCTTTTCAGTTTATGTGACATTCAAACTTTTTATTTTGACATCTGTGACATTCTCTGGTTTTTTTGACAGCATATAGACGTATCTTCTCTTGCATGGTTTATTCCAGGCACTGATGAGACTTTTCAGACTTTTGTTTGAATTCCAACTTTTTCAGGGTCATTTGGGTCATTATGAATCGTGTACCCTGGACCCCCGGCCAATTTTCCTACTTTTTCAGTGAGGACTGGTCTCATTCCTGATTCTAGGTTAGATTTTAAACCACTTTAGCCTTATATTTCAGCATTCAACCTATTTAAATTTATTAAAAAGTCCCATATTAAAAAAATCTTATATTTTAGGAAAACTCATTTGTGTATGATCCTAAAGCTGCAAAAGGACCCAAAGAGCTAAATCATGATGTCTTATTCAGAGAAGGTCTTACCTTGCATGTAAGTACATGGTAAAGGATTTCCAGTAAATTCTAAATCCCTTGGTCACTTTTAGCCTTGACTATAACACAGTATGTAGTTTTTTAAAAATGAAATCTCTTAGTATGTTTTTGAACATGGTCATTGTTTTTCATGTAATTCAGTAACACCCCAAATTGCCTTAAACATAAAAATCCTGATTACTGATTAATAAAAAATTCTAGATAAAAACTGCTATGCTATCTTAGTTTTAGATTTAAGTTTGAAAAGTGAATGATACGTGTGCCATAGCAAAATTTTGGACATAATCTTAATCAAAGAGATTTACAAATTATTTTAGATATGCTCAGTCTTGGAGAAACATTCGGATTATAAATTGTTTTCTTCCAGCCAATTTATGTTTCCTCCATACCAGAGTGAAATAACTGAAGGAAGTATCTATCTACCTATCTATCTATCTATCTATCTATCTATCTATCTATCTATATATATATATATATATATATATATATATATATATATATATATATATATATATATATATATATATATATATAAACTTTTCTTTCTTTTTTCAGGGAGAGGTGACATATACTCCAAGGTTGGTGGCTTTTGATCTTAAAGGTTAGTGCAAATACTAAGTAGTGTTCAGTTATCTTACTTAAAAATTTCTCAAGTTATTTTTGTGAATTGATAAAGGATTAGATTTGGTTTACCCTTACTTTTTTCAAATCAGTACTTCCCCATTATTTTGAGTAAACAAGCCTGGCATTTTTGTTTAAAAAGTCAAAAAGTTATTTTTATTTACACATTCTTGACTGTCAATAGGTAATTTGCTTCTTAAGATAAATTTTGTTTTTTTTTACAGGCAGTTTAAATACTCTGAAGCAAGAAGGCACCCTGTATGATCTACAGTATGCAGAAGATAAACTTCAGTGGTATGGTAAAGTTGATTTCTGATTTTTTGTCCAATTTTATATTGTTGTTAACTACAGTTGTATTTCTTGATATTAGAAAGGGGAGTTTTGTAAAATATTACTTATTATATCAGCTAAAAAACTTTCATTCAGGTTTTTTGTGTACCATTAATGCTGGATAGCTCATTTTGTCTTAAAATTTGTAAAATAAAGCTACCAAACATATTAAGTATTTTTATGCTTATTTCATTAAAATGCAAATGGTGTCTTATTTTACTTGCTCTAGGCCTAGTGATGTGACACTGCACCAAGTGGGTGTGCCACAGAAGAATGCTTTTTTACGCGATTTGGACAGACAGCAGGTGATAGTCAACTTAGAACCATATTTAGGCTGAGAACTTTAGTCAGTTTTAATCTACTAACCCCTTTAAGTACATTTTTAGTCTACAAACCCCTTTTAGTACAGTTTTAATTACAATGTACTTACCCTTTTAGTACATGGTAAAGAGAAAATGGAACTCAATTGTATCAAAATTTTGACCATAACTTTGACCCATTTTATTTCTAAAAAATGTTTTGCTGTCTGTATGATATAGACCACATTTGAATTTTTTTTTCAGGAAGAATACCTTAGGGGAAAATCAGAGGAAAGTAGTCAAGGTGATGAAGAAAAGACTTCAGAGGAAATGGGTAATGAATTTGTATTATTTATAATACACATGATATGATATGATATGATACAAGGATTTGATACTTAAAAGTTATGGATATAATCTTCTTATTTATTTATTAGTTGAGAACTATGTGTAACGGAAGCCTAATTCCTTTTTCTTCAGTGTAAAAGAGATTTGACTAGTAAATTATACACTATTTGACTGTAGTTCTGATTTCTGATTCTGATTTCCATTTAGATACTGGTGAGGGCACCAGCTCAGAGGATTCTCCACAGGTATTTGGTCCAGCCAAACTTTATAATCTGGATGACAGTGTGAAAGTGTGGTCAGATTTCTTAAAACCTCATCTCCACCCAAGAAGTGTAACAATACTACGGGATTATGAACATGAAAGGTCAGAGGGCAATTTTAAGAAAAATAACAACCAGTTTTCAGAAGGGTCCTGTTCAAACATTTTAAATAAAATATTTGAAGTATTAAGCTGGTCACTAGAGGATCAGATTTATCCTTCAAGGATTATTATGTTTGAAGCACATTGGAGTTTCTGTGGTTGGTAAGATAACAGAGAGACAACCCATAGGTTTTCTGGTATCTTTAACCTTAAGATTAACCCTTCTATTCTAGTGAATGCAATCCATTTANTTAAACATTTGAAGTTTTTAGCTGGTCACTAGAGGATCAGATTTATCCTTCAAGAATTAAGACGTCTGAAGTACATTGGTGTCTCTGTGGTTGGTAAGGTAAGAGAGAGACAACCCTGTTTAGCTTTTATTTTTATAGGCAGTGTGGTACCTTTAACAAAATTAACCCTTCTATTCTAGTGAATGCAATCCATTTAATGTGTATGGGCAGGGTAAGCAGGTCTTAACCAACAAAAGGTTTCGTGATGAAATTGAAGATAGGATACACTTTTTTACTGAGGAATGTGATCATCTACAGGTAGATTGGTTTCAAATACAACTTATCACATCTTGGATCACGTTTAATTTTGTTTAAATGTTGAAGATTGTAAAATAATATAAAGTTTTAAACAATAATAATATTAGTAATAATATTTCTGCTGTTTTAAGAAAACGTGAAATGTCTTGCTTTCAAATTTAAATAAAAACAGAAAATGCACATTTCAAAGTGCAATACCTTCAAACTGACAAATTGAAAAATTCCTGTAGGGTTTCAATATTTTGGCTGATACATACAATGGATTTGGTGGATTTACTTCAAGCATCCTTGAAGAGCTAGCAGACGACTACTCAAATAAAGGTATCCTATCTTTTGGGCTGATGCCAGCAGTTTTGCAGTATTCTGTAAGTATACAATATTATGCTGGTGCTATTTATTATGCAGCATTGTTCTCTGTAAATATATTTTTGTAAGAGGTGAAGTGCAATATAATGTTTCAAAGGAAAAAGAATTATCATCTTAAAACAGAATTATGCTTTAGAGTTAACAACACTAATACTATGGTTAAAATAGAATTATTTTGACCACCACGGCCCTTTATTTAAGGGTGTCATTTTCTATTATTGATACAGGTAGATAAACAGTAGATTTAAATGCTTCAGATTCAATTATGTCGTCAGTCTCAATAGAAAATTTACCACGTTTCAATGAAGACATTTTTTTCTTCTTCAAGAGTGCCACAGAGGAGTCTTACCAGCTAATAAACTCTGCTCTTTCATGGGAACAGCTAGCTCATCATAGCTCTTTGTTTGTTCCCCTTTCCCTCAATAAAACTCCATTTGATACGAGCGTTGCAGTGCAGCACTTTGATCACTTAAATTATAATGTAAGGACAATTACAAATTGCATGATAATCATAATTGAGTGACCTGTTAAGATTTCATATATTTTATAAACCAAAAATATTTTGATAGTAAAAGTCTGAAGTAATGTTGTAGGTAAAAAAAAATACAAATGGGAATGAAATATTGTAAGAAAGATCTGTAGTGATTTTTATTCAAATTATTTTTGTGAATTTGGTTCAAAAATTATATGTCTTCAGATAATGTGTTTTTGTCTTTTTACAGAGTTCCCTTCATTACCACACTAGTGCCATCCTTGGTGCCTGCTTGGATACATTAACATTACCCTTCAGACTAGATACAGGTCCTGTAGCAATGACTGATGTCACAGATATACTCAGTTTTCAAGGAAGAAAAGTAAGCCAGGAGCACTTCAAATGTTGATAAACTTGCCTTAAATATGAAACTTCATATTTTTTTTCATGAAAATGTAATTAGCAGCTTATACCCCGGTAGCTTCATATTGTGTGTGTTTGTACATGCATGTATGCCTGATGTATTGGGATTGAGATTCAGGTGTTGAAGAAAATTACCAAGATAAGCATTTGATCCTATAATAGTTTCTTCAAATATGTAAGGCAGGAACAATTATTTAAGGTGAGATTAAGTTGTCTAGTAAAACTCTCTAGTGAATACATATATTATATAGGTAATCGTCATTATTTGCAATTTATGTTTGACTTATTATTTAAAATGTCAATTTTATTAAAAAACTATGTTCCTTCCAGGTTGCTTCATTAGGTGTGTCATTACCATTTCCGTTATTAGAAAATGGTTCCTTAGCCAACACTCTCATGGCAGCTGGCGATATGTCACCATGGAAACCAGTGACGCCGTATTCAGACAACACAACTTTACCTTTTGCTCAGACAATTGTTGGAAGAGGAGTTTTACCAGATAAAGTTCAGGGGTAAAGGACAACTTGGTGTGCTAGAAGGCAAAAGTGTGACAACCTATTTTAGAAAACAGATTGTATGTAGGTTAAGTTTTACCAGTTATAGGAAAAAAGCTCAGTTTACATATTTAAAACAAAAACGTGACAGCCTGTTATAAAATCTATTTCAGGTAAACTCTTCTTGATGTATCTCTGAAAACAAACAAAATGTTAAATACAATTGACATCTTTTTCAGAACCATTGACCCAAATGCACCAAAACTTCTCAAAGACTGTTCAACAGCTGATGAAGTTCTCGGGCTGTATCTAGCAGAAATGTTTCCTAACTGTATCAGGTAAACTAACACAATATTTCAATTTGGAAAACTAGTAAGTCTTATTAAGTAAGATATACTTGGTATTTAACTAGAAGTTTATATAATGTACGTATATGCTGCAAATTTTTAAACATTTCCTGTATTTACTTTCAGTAGTGTGAAGGTACTTCAGTCACCTTGTCAAGTCACTGCTCCATATCCACATATGTTCAGTAGAAATATCAGTTCAGATGGATATGTTTCACAAAAGAATAGATCTGACAGCATGGGTAGGTATATGCTAGAATATTATCCGCCTTTTGATACATGATTAGTACTTGATAAAAAAAGTTTACTTTATTGGTTTACAAAGTAAGTGATAACCAGAATTTTCCGTCTTTCCTGTAGAGCAGAAGCAAATATGCTTTAATTTTGCTGAGTAAAAGTCTTGATGATATTATTTTATTATTTGGAATTAGCTAGTTCTTTACTATAAGTTGGAGACAAACAGTCATTTTAGAGAATCTGATTAAGGATCAAAGACCAAATTACCAATAAATTTCAGATAAAGTGGATAAAAATGTTCATTATTACTTTTATTTATTTGGAAAGGTGTTAACAGCGTACCAGTAATGACGTCACTTCAGTCTACGCCAACATCTGCCAAGTGCGTGCAGGCTCTTCTCAAGGAAACCAAAAAACTCAATATTTCCAAATATAACAAATTTCTGGAAGCGGGACTTGAACAAGATGATTATAAAGAATGTTTAAATTCTTTAGAGACTCTGCAAGAAAATTATGTGGTGGATATGAGCTTCAGCTAGCCAATGTCAGGCAACTTAGGAGCATTGAAGTCAACAGCTGGATTTCTAAATTATTAAAATAATGTCAGTGAATGGCTAGAAATTATCAGAAGCTTCATTGTTAAAATATAGATTACAGCGTCTCCATTCTTGTGTTTAGTTTGCGAATTTTTGTCGCATTAAGTCTGACAAAAATTCTGAAGTAACCGTGTCAACAGTCACTTGTGTGCGACGTGATATGTGCCAAGTCTTTTAACCTTTATTATATATTTATGCACCATATCTTTCATAACATTTGTCAGTGTGTGAAATAAAAACATCAATTTTCAGATTGTTTCTTGGTCATTGTTTACAAAACATAGATCTTATATCATTTTCAATGATTTAAATTTATTTCTTTTTGGTAGACCACTTAACCAAGAGGGGGGACCCCTAAAATTTTTATTCAAAATAAATGATGAAAACAACAAGGTGAATAGATTTATTTATAATTTATATTTATAGGAAGAAAAAGAACAAGTTATGGTCAATGTGCAAATTCATGCATATGCAACTGTTTCAGTATACAATAAAAATCTTCTGCATCTTGTTTGTATAAAAAATTTTGCCACTCAAAATTCTGATGCAATGAATAATATTCATCCATCAACCAAAAAGATTTTATTTTGCTTCAAATTGTCCATGGACAGAATGTTAAAAGGCACAAATACTTCATAAAAAGACACTATTAATACTGTTTGACAATTTGTGCAGGAACAGTCGATACATAATATGGTTTCACACTACTGAACAACAAATTATTCCAATCATAACATATTTCTCAAAAACTTAAAACTGAAGAAAAAATATTTTAAAATAATTTTTGTTTTACACTTTTCAATGCAAAATATTTCAAGTATGCACATGAACTTGATACTGAAACTTCTTGTGCAAGGACTATTATTGTATTTACAACCTTGTCAGTTCTGCTTTGATAAAACCTGTTCATTTTTTCTTCAACAAACTGATTGTTAAAAAAACAATATTTCAAGAAAAAAAGCCTAAATGTTAGGCAAATGAGTATCATTAGGTTGAGCATGTGTAAAACCAACATGCATTTACAGCTGAGCTTTAGCACTTATGCTAAGAGATTCCAATTGTCTTTTTCTTTCAATATTTCTGAGTTTGAACCAAATGTTCTGCTGATAACCCTCTCCTCCCGTGTGGGTCACCTCCCACATGTGATCTCTGTGCTCTGGGTGCAACATCAGGAACTTCTTCTGAACTGAAAAGAAACAAGTTCAAGGTTAAGTCTACCAAACTGACATGCAATCCTGGGTAAAGTACCCCAGTCTTGGACTGGGTTCCCATAGATTTAGATCAATCCAGATCGACCTAACTCCTTGGGGGTTCAAGCTAAATTGCTGTCAGGTTCTGAGAGCCGAGCGCACACAAAAGTTAATTACCCCCTTACAGCTTTTAGTAGGCAGGACAGACATTTAAGGCGGTCAGGCTGACAACAATCTAGTGAGACTCCCCACGGGGATAGATTGATCTAAAAATCTATGGAAATGCACTCTTGGTTCTTTTTTTTCAAACAATTTTAGTGAACATAAAATTGTACTTCTTGGATACATCAAAAAATTTTAATTACTTACCACTTAACATTGCAGATGACACTGGGTAACTGAAGCCCACATCCATGTCGGGGAAAACTTTCACAATGTCTTCCATAATCTTCATGCCATACCCCTGTCTCCTATATTTCTTCTGTACATATATTGTATCAATCACAGGGAGAGCATAAGTGTCTGATGTATGATCATGCACAGACATTCCTGAATAAAAGCAAAATTTTATATTGTATTATCTTTACCGTAACAGTTCAGCATTTGCATATTTCACTGCCAATATACAACTCAAATAAACTATTTTGCCATTTCTTCAATTTTCTCAAGTGAACCTTTGGAGATTAATTTTAGACTAATTTTATACTGTTTTATAAAATAAATTAAAAATTACAATATTCCTAAATTATCCAAAAATTCCATTAAAAGTTGACAGGAAAAAACAGTTTGCACTTGAATCCAATACTCCGATAAAAATGGACTAAAACTTTGTACTCACCCTTTGTTTTCATTGTGTAGAACCCCACAGCATTTCCCCTGTTCCAGACGAGCCTGGCCTCATCGTGGGGAGATATTGACAAGAAAGGTATGTCACCTGGCTCACTGTCCCAGTATTTGTACATTATCCTGTTTAGCACCCAAAGTACAAATCTGTCACCAAATGTTGTGACCTGCATGACAAAGTGAAACATGTCCAAAGGTAAGGTTGGTTTTTTTTTTTTAATTTTAGTCTGCTATCCTTAATAAACAAAATCAGCTGGTTTTACAGTTTATGCCTAGTCTATATAATATGGATAAGTTTAATTTTGAAATGATCACAACGAATCCAAGGAGCAATCAACCCAAATTGGTGCTCTGAATTGTAATACACAATAACCAACACTACCATGGCCAGACCTTTTCAGCACTTTATCCTAATTATACAGCGAGTGCTTATATAGTGAGAAGTTTATCCAGTGCTCAGTGGAACATGAACCCACAACTACTACAGCAACAAGCACTCTACTAGTTGAGCCCATCTGGTCAACATACAACTTACTTTCCAATTGTTTTGTTACTGAAAAAAACATCAAGACTAGTGCTTTTGAAAATACAATAGTATGTCTAACCTTCTCCTGGAATGAACATGCGTACACCTACCTGGTGAAATCCATCCCTGTTGTCATAGCTCTTCAAAGCATGTTGGAGGCCAAACCATTGGGACTGTATATGGAATGCAGTTACTGAAAAAGAAACATAATTGTAAAATCAATCTCTGTTGTTGTTGCAGTTGGACTTCTATAATATGTTGAAAAAAAATGACATAAAAGCAGTTTGTGCCCATAAATATTATCCCACTGGCCCCTTAGCATGCTAGGATCAAGCTATATATTATAACTAAACCAAAGCAAATCCTGTGGTTGCTACCAGAACAATTTTTACAATTTTAAATTTACAGGCCCAGCTTTATTTTTCTGGCATTTGCTTAGAGACCACCTCTTAGGCAAAAGATTTATAAAAACAGCAATAAAACTAAGATTACAGTAAGCTTGTGGCAAAAATTATCTGGTGTGAAGCAGTTTAGACCGCTTTATCTGAAAAGAATGTGCTTCCAATATACATGTATATCTCTAGCCCTTTATTATCACTTGTTGTACTAATAAAGATAAAACTGCATTTAGATTATCAAAAGGCTAACACCTTATAGCAAAGCCTAAGCAACTTCACTGTAAACAATACTTCTTGTGATAGCTAGTGTGTTTATTTCAAATGACAAACACACATAGCTTGCTTTAACATGAGAGAAAGCACTCATAAGTTTCCAATGTTTTTAAGTTATACACACTTTTGCTGCAGTTTTCACAAAACAGACTCAGCACTTTCTGGCAAGGACTGTCATGGTCTGTGAACTGTCCATATATGCCCATCTGCAATGTGTTGTTTCTGCATACTGATACCTAAATCACATGAAAATAAATTGTTTGCGTTTATAAGGCACTATATATAAGTACAAGTATATGAATATAGAAACCAGGGTAAAACCAAGAAGTAACTGCTAAGTAATTCTAATCAGTTTCTTAATTTGTTCCAAGCAGCTACCTCGATCAGACCATGCAATTGCAATATACATGTAACAACAGTCGTACCTAACAAGGAATGTCTTTTAACATTTGTGTTTACATCTAGCTGATATATAGTGTGCTGGCTACACCACTGATGTGACAACAATTAATACAGAGCTATACCATCACCTGACAGAGTATACACATAATTGATTAAACATGAAATGTAAATGACATGTGCAAAACAAGAAAACAGTCACTGGTGGGTAGTCCCATCACTTCTTTCTGATTATCTCTTGAAAATTTTACTGTGGCAGCCTTAAATAAAGAACCACTTGTATTTAATTTGACTCTAGCTATAACATGACTAATAAAATGTATTAAGATGCTAGTATAATCTTATGCCAAGCTAAACATAATTTAAAAGCAACAATTCAATTAATACTAGTTTTTATCAATGTCTGATTTATCTTGAAATCTACTCCCCTCGCAAAATGAAAAAAAATTCAGCAATATTGATGCAAACTTAAAGTTTGCAGCAACGATTCTGTATGAGTTTGCAAGAAAATTTTGAATTGCTGCTAATTTGCAAGAAGGAATCGCAGTTTGCAGCAAAATTGCGGCAAATGTGCAACAGGCCTGATATTTTGCTAAGGGCTACATATATTATATATACTGTAGTAGTACCTTTTTGGCACATCCCTGGCAAATAACAACATCAGTTTTCTTCCCTCTTTCGATTTCCACCAAATAATTGTCAAGGTCTGATGTGTTGTTATCCGCTTCTACCTTCAGTGCATCAACTGGATATTGCAGACATGTCGTCTGGCGTTCCATTGGAGCTAAACAAATCGATTTGAAAACGTAAACAGTGTCAATCTGAGGCTGAACGTGACTGCACATATGTTGAAAATCTATAAGATTACATTACTTTTAACATTATCAATTTGCATAAATGCAGATCATTCAATTCACTTTCTTCTCCAAGCGTTCCCACAGTAAGAACCTACCTTCTCGTGTGCTTCGAAACAATATACATTGTAGTTCCAGCCTGTTTTAACCAGTCTGCAGAAACAACAAAAAGAGGTCATTTGAGGTCAAACAGAACCGTGAGCTAAAGTTACCATCGCTGCGCCGATATACTCCTTTGTTTTATTACAGATACCATGTAAACATAATTTGGACACCTTTTGGCGGTTTTAAAACTAATTAATGCTTCGTTTTTGCACATCTCATAATAAAAGTACATCTGAACCCACCTAGAACCGGATGTTGACATCAAATATTGTATTGTGGGTAGTTTAAAATGGCGCTAGAATTTGTAGGTCAATCTCGACGATGACATTGATGCCGCTACAATGCGCTTTGAAGCCTCGGAACAGTAAACAGAAAGCTCGATATAATGTGCAATAAGTTTTAATGTATGTATATTTAACATCGTAAGAATTTGTTGTGGATAACTTTAATAACATGATGCAGATTCAGTCAGTTCTAATTTCATCTGTCTCTCTTGGTGTCTCTCATATCTCAGTTTCACTCTCAGTCTCACCCTTAGACCTTGGTAACGGCACATAACATGTAGCTGAATCCCACTTTTCTAGCACACGATCATGTTTGATACTGGAAGTATTCCAAAAGTTATATCTAACCGATGTTTGCGCTTCAAAACATTGAAGTTAACATATTTCTGTCATAATGTGACGGGGGCGTCTCGATAGTCCGAAGGTTCATTGGTCCGAAGGTTCATTGGTCCGAAAAGTGGTAACATTTTTATCGATTTTTTAATCAAGGGTTCATTGGTCCGAAGGTTCTATAGTGAACATTCGGACCAATGCACCTTCGGACTATTGAACCTTCGGACTATCGCTACGGCCCCAATGTGACACTCCTTTGGTTTAAGTTTAAATTGTGTAAGTCTGCATATCCAAGAATTTACGTCCTTTGCATTTCACAGTTTATGATTCATCATTGAAGTTATTTGATTTGTTCATATGACTCACTAACGTAAACCAAATTAAACCTTGATTTCTACTATTTCAGCCAGTAAAATGAGTTCCAAAACGCCATCGAAAAGAAAAGGCACCCCTCGCAAGTTGTCACTCACACCGCCCCTGAAGAGGTTTTTGTCAGAGGATGATGGTAACAACACCAGCCCAAGTCATGGGATGAATGTTACAGCCGCTCAGCCAGCACAGAAAGTGGATGATTCCACTGAGAGGCATTGTGATTACACTGAACATTCAGATGTTAACACCTCAGAAAATCAAGTTGAGAGTAGATTAAATGATTTAATCACTAAAGAATGTACAGGTGAAGGTGCAACTGAATTATCGCCAAGTCAACAAAAGGATACTATTCAGGAAAATATGGAACAAGAAGGAAAGGATAAAAATGATGCCTCAAATGAAGCATTTTGCAGTCAGACCCCCATAGTTTTACCTGATGTTTCCAAAAGTACACCAGAAAAGGCAAGTGAGGCGTCTGAACATTCACATGATTCTGCATCACTCAAAACCATACAGGAAACAACGCCTACTAAAAAGAAGCGCGTCCAACTGGTTAAAGGAAGATCTGGAAAGAAAAGTAGTCCTTTGAAGATCAAATTGACGTCTTCGCCGCGTAGATCGACCAGAAAGTCTCCATTTTTTACTCGTAAAAATGATGAGGGAAAAAGAAAAGGAACCCCTGGAAAGTCCTCACACACTGAGGCTAGTGAAAGACTTGAACAGCTGAGGGAAGAATTGACATTGTTAAATGAGGAAAGTAAAGGGATCACTACGCATATATTCCAAGGTTCTAGTTCAAGTGAAAAAAAGGGGAGATTGTCAGGTTCAGCGTCACCGCAAAAGGAGGTCACCCCTAGAAAAAGGTTAAGTCAGCAATCTGTTTTAGCTTTTAAATATGTTGAATTCTGATTATTTTCATTATATAAAAAAACTTGCATGTGAACTATTTGGAATCGTATTAAGCTGATTGAGTTGATTGACAAGTGCTTTTAATTATTTCTGCATGTAATTTAGTCCTGTTATTCCTGACATTTTTGCCCATGTGGAAAAGTATATATTTCACACTTTTAAGGGGTAAATCATACACTGTAAAACTTTGTTTATTTTAGGACACCAAGAAAAGTTGGGAGCCCCATAATGAAAAAGAGGAAAAAGGAAAAAGATGATGATTTAGAGATGCAAAAGCTTATTTTGGGTAGGTTGATGGGTCACCAGGGCTTTCCCCAAAGAGCCATCCAGCTTCTTCAGAAGACTACCAATATTTTCGATTAAAGGTTAAAAAGTTTTGATTTGTCAGGATGGGTGGACATTGTATAAAATATTCTTGAAAAATATGTTTATCAGAAATTTAGTTATACTTTATTCACTGTGTGAATGTCATTGATATGTTTTTCTTAAATTCAAGGATCACCAGACCCAGAAAAGCTACGCATCATAGAATCTGACAGTGAGATGGATCTGTGTCTTGAAGAGAAAGCCAAGAAGAATAACCTCACTGCTAAGAATGTGAAAAACATATTGCATGTAAGAACTGAGAATACAAGTAACTGTTTTATTTTTAATAGTCGAAGACAAACCGAGATTTGGTCTTTATAACCTTATAATAAGTTATATTCCTCCCATTTACAAACTTGTGAAATAGTTAGTTATATAAACATAAAAGGCAAAGGGAAAATGGACTAATATTAAAACTATATGAAATACATTAGCAAAGATAATTGTTGGTAAGTTGAAATTACAACCTTCTTTGTATTATAAGTTTTGATTTGGCTACATTATTATGATATATAAAGGGTGCCATACATCAGATCTTGATGATACAGTTGCAAGTGTTGAGAATCCAAGTAATATAACAATTTCAACATTTTGAGTCTTTTGAAGTTGTTTTATTCGGGTTATTATATAATGTGAAATTGTGCATTACATTCTAGCATGTCCTAACCAATGAACACGTGGTGGCCATGATGAAGAACACTCTGTCCATGGAAGACCCCAGTGAGGCACCTTATGTTCCAAAAATGACCAGAGCTAAGGTCAAGGAGGTCATGCAGAAAGGAAATGTAAGTTTGGAATATCATAATGTTATAGAAATTATCTTGTTTTTATCTGTTAAAATTTGCGATGTTTTTTTATTAAATATATATATACAGTTTTCTTTACAGCCTTATGCTTAAAAGTTACACATAATACAAAATTGAGTCAGTTCATAATTGATGAATTTTGGCTTGAAAATATGACATCCCATTGATATTAGTATTTTAATATGCAAATGCATGTTTACTTTTTCCTTACTTGGAATGATCTTTTATCCAGGTGGTAGCTTAATTTCTGATTCATTTCAAATTATTTTCCAGGTTCCTTTACCACTGCCCCTGTCACCAATCAAAAAGCCACAGAAAGTCAAGAACTTTCTTCAGCTGAGCTTTGAAGATGATGAGGAGGATGATGAATATGTCCCAGAGAACGAGGTACAAAACCTGGTATTTTCTTCATGTATTTATTTTGAAATTCAAACCTGAATTTCTTTGGAAAGTATAACAACTGAAACAATTACAATTGTTAACGATGAATATTACTTTTTACGTATCACTTCTACTGAAGTATTAATCATTTACCAGTGAATACATATCATTTCAGCAACCAGATCAAAATTTGATTGTTATATATTTCAGTCATTTCAAGACAGTGATGAAGACAGTGAGAGTGTGGCCTCCTCTCAAACCAGTGATCTTGGTTCTCCAATTCCAAGGCCTCGAACTCCTTCTACACCCAAGCAGCAGAGAGTGCAGTTAAAACCTCTGGGAGAAAGCACCCCTAAAGCCAAGGCCTTGGTGACAAAAGAACAGGAGCCTTCTTTGCCTACAGAAACAGAAAAGGTAAAGATGTGATAAGGATCATTTGAAGCAAAAAAAGGGCAGTGCATGTGAGAGAGGGAAGTTGTTGTTCTTGTAGATTTCTTTTCTCAAGTTTAGTATATAATTTGGTAATTTGCAATTTAAATAATGGCATTGATGATGCTTTTGATGATGCTTTTATATATAAAGTGCAATCGGTTGGGTGATATTTGGGGTTTGCTAATAGATAAATGTTCAATATAATGCAGCCTGTTAGCTCCCCTAAACCTGCAGCTGAACCAGCCCAACCAGAAAGCAGCAGCACAACTTTGACAGCTGATGCACAAAAGACAAGCACTATTACAGAACCAAAATTTTATACAGTAAGAATTTGGAAACTCTAAGTCCTTATTTGTTTTCTTCTTTACCTCTTATCCGGCTTATTAATGTTTTAAAAATCCACATAAAATTATAGTGTTGACTTCAAAATAGTAGCTTATATCTCATTATATTTCTAATTCTGCTTTTAAGATTACCTAACTTGATGATTGTTTTATGTTTATTCTAGGAGACTATGGGTCCTCCCCTTGAATTGCCCCCAAAGTCTAAACTTAGTAAAGGAGAAAAAACACAAGCGGAAAAATCTGAGGAAGTATGTTTTGAATTTCTTTGGTATAAACCACACTGTTTAAATGGTAACACATTTCATTTTTTATGAAACAATATTGATAAAAAATACTTGTCCTAGAATGAAGGAAAAGTTAAGAAAGAATATGCTGTGGTAATAAAAATTGTCCACTTTCCTCAAATATTTGAGTCTTTATCTAGTTAAGTTCCTATAGTTAATTTTGTATTCTGTTTTGGCATAAAATATAATTGGTAATACTAATTCATTGTATCTAAGGAATGTATATTTTTTTCACTTAAGGATACCATTGCTCTTCGAACCAGATCCAAGCTTCCTTTAAAGGACACCCCCCTGGATGTGATTGAGTCTTCCTTTGTGGCCCCAGATATCACCCCTGATATGTATGACTTTGAACATGATGACCAAGAATGGACAGGGTTCTTGACTGGGCTGCTCAAGGATGATGGTATGGCATTGTCATATACCTGCTGTGTTTTTTTTTTAATGGAACATAAAAACACACTTATTATGGTAATTAGAGAATGAATTATATATTTGATAAATGTAAACTCATTATTATTGGCAAATGTATCTGATGTGCTCTGTATGTTAAATGTTCATACCTACAGTAAGACACATAAGTAACAGCTGATTTTTTTCCTACCCCTTTTCTGCATTTATGAACACAAAATAAAAAAAAAAAACTTTTATTCTTTTGCAAGTCATTATGTAGGACATAAACTAAAAGTTTCATTTTGATTATAGGCAAATCTGAAAAGCAATTATATAAGTATGAAAAGTTCCCCTCTCATTTCATTGCACATTATGTTTTACTTTTTATCCGTGCCAATGTGAAACTTATACTTTTCATTTCAGACCCCAGTTTGTTTGATGCAGTAGAAGATGAAAGCATGGATGACCCAGAGTATAACTTTCTGGCTGATGAAGAAGAAGTGGATGAGGAGGATTACAGAAATGATCAATCAGTCCGGGTGTCAAGTAAGGCATTTCATTGAATTAGATATTATTTTATTCAACTTGGAAATGTTTCTCACAATATTTTTATGCTAAACAAGAATCCATTACTATAGTGACATCTTTTACACGAAAGAGGAACTGTGAAAGTCTTGAATTGTTTGCCATGTATAAAAGAGGATGGAGTTTGCTAAAAAAGGTGAATCTTCAACACGTAATGAAAGTATAGACATTGCTTTAAAAATCGCCAGATGTTTATGAGTGTCTTAAATTTGTCTTTCATTGCATAGTCTTGGATAATATCAATGAGCTTTCCCTTACTGTCTTCAGAAAAAGAACTGAATGAATTAATGGATGAAGTGTTTGAGGCCTATGGTGGCTGGGAGGGGCTGGAGCAGGATGATGACAAGATTGAAGAGGAGATGTGGACCCAAGGATTATTACAGGGAACTAGCTGCAAGTAAGACAAAAACATATAATGGGAAAATTGACAAATTTAGTGATTAATTCAATGGACTTTCAACAACATATTTGCTAAAATAAGAAATGAGTATATGTTATATGTATTGAATTTAGTTGTATACCTATACATGCATGTATTGTACATTATCAACACAGAGGTATTGAATTTTGCTACAAAAAATTATCTGATAAATAAATTGAAATGCCAAGTTGAAATATAACACAATTTCTAACATGAAGAAAATTTTATTACACAGTGAAAACGGGCATAATGAAATATACTTGATGTTTCTTCAGAGTTGACAACAGGCTCGTCTCCAAGATGGTGCAAGATGGAGAAGTGGTTAAGAAAAAAGACAGTAAAAAGAAAGTAAAAGAAGCTGATAAAATCCCACAAGTAACTCCAGAGGAGAGGGCACAGTTGGATCTACAAATGAGAAAAGTAAATTGTATTTTTTAATTAAAATTTAAAATTTGTCTTCTACTTGTAGATAAACGTATGAAGAATAAAAAAGTTAAATAAACTTGGTCCGTGTTTTTAAGAATAAATATATCTTTATGATTAATAAATTGAATACAGCATAAGATACTACTTTTTATTTTTTTAACAAAATGAAATAAAAGTATAAAAAAAGGTATAGCAGAAATGTCTTTCAGGTTTGACTATTATCTCTTCACACATTTCTCACTGATATTCACTGTATTCACAAATATTTCTTACAGCATGTGCAGTTGTTAACCCAAATGTTCGTGCTCTCCAAACCAATACCAGATTATTCAGAGGTGGCCTCAGCAAGTAGAAAACTCTTGGTGAGTTCCTCCCTACCACTAGTAACATAATGCTTTATGTTTAAAGGCTTTTGAATTAGATTTGCTTTATCGAGTCTGTATTTGGGTTATTCCTGAAGGAATACTGGAGAGAGGTGAAAAAGTTCTTCTGAAAGAGGTTTGTCTTGCAGTGCCTCGAAAAAATTGTGTATGGATATGAGGATACAAGGTTGGAAATCTTGAATTTCTTATTACGAATAGTAAAAAAGGAATTTGTTATTGCAACATCACTTAATAAATTTCACTGGGTTGATATGATATGTCATTACAGGAGGAAGTAGATCTGTTCAGACAGAAGTCCCAGGCAGGTGCCTTGTCAGCATTCAATGCCCTCAACTTGGCAGATGCTCTGACAGTGGTGAAGAAAGAAGACGAACAGGTCTTCCCGTGTGTGACTGTCACAAATCTGAAAAAGAAAAGAGGCAAAAGGGGTAAGGGCGCAGTTTAGAAATCCATCAAGTGAATGTTTATTTCTCCCTTGCGACTTATCTCAGTTGATGATGTACTCTACCTTGTTCAAGCAAGCAATTTTTTTTAATAAGCAGTTTGCAAAAAAGAATTATTGTATTTTATAGTTTATGATTAAAAAGAAAAAATATATATTATGTGTTTTCATATTATGATTGTATTATTTATTGTATATTTAAGTATTCGATCCACCAGAACTAAATAGCCACCAGATGTCAGTGTTTGTCAACAATACTGTCTTCATGTATCCTTGGTTGGTTCCACAAAGTGGGCTCTTCCCAAGTACAGTGATGTTCCCGCAGAAAGTATTCTTCACAGAAGCAGAGGACAAGTAAGTGATGTTGATATTTGAACCATGATTTATAAAGGAATTGCATTTGCTATTTTTCATAATTGTAACATGTCTATCCCATCACAGATATAAAGTAATGGACTTGATATTACTTAGAGATGTGTGTATGGGTGTTTGTGTTTGTAGAATTCAACATCAAGACCCCGCAAGACTCGAGTCTTTATGAAAAACCTCTCCCTTGACTTCACCGCCATTTATTTCAGCACTTTTTATCATACATTATTTAGGAGGTTGATATTTAAGGTTAAACTAGTTAAGGGTCAGCATATTTTAAGTTGTGCAAATTTATATTATGTTTTTCTATATGAAATGATTTTTCATTTCAGTCTTTTGGCTCTTGGTGAATACCAATTCAATGCATTCATGAAGAGATCAGAATTGATTAGATATTTTCTCTTGCCAACCAAATCGGCAACACAGATTCGGATACGGACAAAGAACATGTGTGCTACAAAAAAGGGGGATAACTTGATCAAGGTAAATATTTGTTTTATTGTTCAAAGCTAAAGTTTATCACAAGTGTGAACATTATAGTCTATTGTTTCTTGTGTATATTTTCTCTCTCTTCTTTCTGTCTCTCTCACTCTGTTTTCATTGCTTTTACTACATTCTATGGCACATATCCACAATGAAATTTGTGAGACAGATGTAATCACTGAATCTGTAAATTTGAAATCCATACTGGGCTTGTTATAAAAGTAATTTAAAAAAAACCAGTGAATTGAGTATAAGATAACTAATCAAAATGAATACATTACATGAAAGCAGCAGGAGAAATAGAATGATGCTTATGCCTTATAATGACTATCAAACTGTTCTCTCATTTATTTTCAGAGAGTAAAGTCTGGAAAGTTTGAACCCCAAATGCCAATTTTTTATGAAACATTGGATCTGACAAAGATAAAACCTATCATTGAACTGGACGGTGCTCAACAGCCATGTTGGATAGAGGTATCCTTAAACTTATGCTGGACCTTTCTGTTCATTCTGAAGTACATGAAATTATACTAATGTATTGTTTTCATTTGGAGCATTTTTAAATATTAGAATATGGCAACTAATGGTTGTTAATTGTTGAAAATGCCTGTTTTTCAGAAATATCATAAAATATTTTCAAAGGAAGGATCCAAGAAAAAGAGAAAGACAAAATTGAAAAAGCATAATAAGGAAAAAGCCAAAGGAACACAAGGTGAAAATAAAAATGGTGACGGAGAAAATGAAATACATGACACCAAAGATATTGGCACAGATTCAGAATGTTCCACATGTTGTTCCTCATGTGGTTCTTCATGTGACTGTACATCTGGATCAGAAGACGAGGAAATGAACGAAATTTCAAAAGATACCACAATTAGCTCATCGTGCGGTGGAAACCCCAACGACAAGGGGGAGACCACCCAAAAACCAAATTCTCAAAAGGAGACGGAGACAGCTGAGGAGGATCCGGCCTTAAGAGACCACTCTGATGTGGGCTACAGCAAACACAAAGGTATCCAAATCCATTATGGGACCAGCGGGAGAAGCACTCCCACCTCAGGCACCACCACCATTTCTATACAGGCCGACCAGGCAAACAGAAATAGCCCCACACAGTTTGTGTCCATTCAAAAATTTCAAAGTTCAGCTGAAACATCATCTTGTCAGGCTAATCCTACAACTTCAGTGCCTGCTTCTTCAGGAGGGGCTAGCAGTGGAAAAGGACCTAAAATGGACCCGAGAAAGCCACACCTTAAGCCTATTGCTCCAGCACTTACAGGTGGACCAATCATCATAGTTGCAGGTCCTCAGCAGATGGGAGCCATTATCAGTACAGATAAAGCCCCTGGTGCTGTCATTCTCAATCAGCAGAGTCCTCAACAACAGCGAAGTACCAGTCCAGTGATTATAATGACCAGTCCACAGGTGGTCAGTCAGCAGGTGGCCACTGTGAATGAAAGTAGGAGCATGACTGTCCAGTCAGTGTCCAGTGTACCGACATCTGGTGGTAATGTCATTGTAAATAGCAGTATTGTTACTGCTCCTCCTTGCTCTGAATCACAGACTTTGAATTCTGAAGTGAATGGAAGTGAAGTATCTAATGTTCCTGCTACTGCTACAACTCAACAAAATTCCCCAGTTGTTGGTAAAATTGGTGCTGAAGTGTGTAGCCAAGAGAATGCCAAAACTAAAGCTATAACTCTTAATGAGAACAGCCATGCTTCGAGTGATATAGGGGTTACGATAAGCATGCCGACAGGAGACACATTGCCAGAACCTGCTGGTGAAGGGAAAAGCAGTAATGACAATGACATTGCTACTGCTGCGGCTCCTCTACATGTCTCCAAGTTTGTGAGTGAAACGGGTGCAGCAGTGTCTAGTCAAAAGAATGATATAACTAAACCTACAAGTCTTAATGAGGACAGCCATGCCTCCAGTGATATAGGGGTTACTATTAGCATGCCAAACCTAACAGTAGAGGGGTTGTCGAAATCTGCTGTTGTCCAGAAAGGCAATAATGACATTGACAATGACAATAACAATGCAACTGCAACATCGGAGGCTATTGAAATGGCTGGATTGAACAACATGTCTCCGGTGAAGCAAAAGGACTTTGACAATGATTCAAATTCACCTACTAAATCAGCTGTTCAAATCATGGCCAGTGTTGCAGGTTTTATGATCACCCCACCGAAGAGAGTGCTGAACTTAAATGAAGATGCTCTTCATTCTCCACCACAAATAGGGAATTTCTCAAAACTTTCAACTCAGAAAGCTGTGAAAATGCCACAGTTGGTCTCTCCAAGATGCAGAACTATTGCACCAAAGACTCCAGAGAAAACGCCAACAAAAACTGTTTCGCCTTTTCTGAAGAAAATCCAGAAAAGTCCCAGAAGACAATTGCTGCAGCAACAAGCTAGGGCAATTCTTCCAAAAGGATTTATTTTCACAGCCCCCTCCGTATCTCCATCTAAAAAGGCTGCCCATGCCATAACTGAGAAAATCAGAAGAGGTGGTCTGTCAAGAAATATGCCCACAATCCTAAGGCGGAGTAGTCGTTTGAGACAACTTCTGCCAAAGGATCCAGCCAAGGAAAGTTTTGACCTTCAGGTTGTCCCTGAGGGCGACATCCCAGATGAAGATGAAGACCAAGATGACGATCTTGCCGATGCTGATGCTGAAGCTGCCAGTGAATATGACACCATGGAGTCTGAGTATGTATCCGATGAAAATCAGCAGGACAAGGAAAACCAGGAAGATGCGAGTAAAATTAAACCTCAGACTAAGAAGAAATTGACCAAAAAGAGGACGACCCAGAGAAAAACTAATCGGGTGATTGGTCCGCCGAGTGATGGAAGTGATGATGAGGATGAAAGCCCAGATGAAGATGATCATCTGGCACAACTAATGGCGGCTAGTTCCACTATTGGGTAAGAAAGATTTTTTGCTAATAAATCTTTTGTATCTCATACTCTGTGACTTTTTATTTAAAGCTATCTTTTTGAGGGTTTATAACCCTTGTAAACAGGTGAAGAGCAAACATCTTTCTTTTTTATGACCTTTTTTTTTACTTAATTATTGGGAATAAAACTAAGTTTGATCAGTTTTTAGTTTCTTTTATCTAGATATTTTTTATGTTAATGAATCTTGGTCCTCTAAGAAGAAAGATGTTCAGTCAAAGAGAAAAATGAAAAAGATGCATGACATTAAATTAAATTGATATTGGTTTTCACTGTCATAAAAAGAAGATAAACAACATCTAATTATTTTAGATTCAATCCTCAAAAAAGATCTTCCCTACAAATGAGCAAGAAGAGTAAGGCAAAGAAGAGAAAGGAGGCGACACTAGCCATGTTGATGCCAAACCTTATTGAAGCCGATACCTTGGTAATATTTATAAAAAGTTGCTTCACTGAAATATTTTTAAAAAGATATTGACTGTGGTTTAGAGTAAAACTGAAATAAGGACAAGATATCATAAAGATGCATGTTAAGATAATTCTTTATTTTAATCTATTAAATAATGATTACAAGATTTCACATTTAATAATTCTCTGTAAATATATTTCAATATATGAGAAAAAGTCACCTTTCAGTATTGAGATCATGATGAAAAAGTTAAACTTTCAGTGGGAGATTTCAATGTTTCAAAATTAAAATGGTATGGCTCAGTTTTCAAAGGGAGGTCAGATTTTAAGGTCAGGCTACTATGACAGCTTCATCTTGTGCATAGAATAGTCTTATAATTGATTTACTCTTTAATCTTACAGAAAGATGAAAAGGACACAGCCTTTGCCCAAGCCTACTTAACTAAAGTGAAGGAAACTTTGAAGAATGACCTCGACACCTATGAAAAGTTTCTTAGAACTTTGTATGAGTTTGAGAAGAGTCAAAGTTCACCAGTGCAAGTAATTAATATCTTTCACTCCTTTTCTTTGTAATTAAATTCAGTATTCAGATAAGTTTACCAAGTGTGATTTAACACCTGCAGAGTTAATTAAGAACAAAAAACATTTTCATTCATAAATTGTTAAAGCAGCTATGTAGTTCATTAGCACAGTTGGAAGTTCCTAATAATATGTAGCTGTCTGCATCTGCTGAATGTTATATGTATGGAACACATTATGCAGTTATCTTATAGCCAGCTCTGAAATATTTTACATCTGTAAATACAGGTGGAATTCCTACTGATATACAGTGCCTGGTTGAGTTCTGGTTGAAAATTAATGCGTTGAGTTCCTGAGAGGCCTTGTCTATTTCCAAGATAATAGTTCAGATGGACTAGATGTACAGGATTCAGTCCTAGAAATTATTTATTCAGCCAGATGTCTAAGATACATTTCAGAGACTTGTTGTCTGATCTTGCGCGGATGTCACAAACACTTTCATTGGCTTTTTACTGGCAAAGTTGTTTTGCTGCAGCTTACGTGTCTTTGAAATGAATAGAGTTTTCAGCTCGGACCTGAACCTGTTCCCACAGATGCAGTACAGAAAAAAATTAATGCTGTGATTGGTGTATGTTAAGAAACTTGCAACTGTGGACAGCAGTGAATAGAGTCCCATGTCTCTGGATGTTCTTTGAAATGTTGAATATCTCACTATGATCAGTGTGACGTGAGGCAGTGAGAGAATCAGAAACGAGATGGAGACCGTCAGGAGCAGAATCATCACTTTTCTGTTCTGCTGGTAATACTTTGGAAAGAGAAGTTGGCCTCTGGTTATGTTGAATTTCTGACTCCTGGCTTTCGCTTTACTTAATTCTCTCAACAAAAGACTGTTCAGTATGAGCAATAAAGTGCTTGGAAAGAATGAGTACAAAACTCCATCAATCCAAGGCCAGATGAATTGCCCAAAGTTCAGAAACTCTGTTGAAATGGTGCAGAATCCATGAGTATTTAAAGAAGCTGTCCAGAAAAAGTGTAAGTTTGCCAGGACCAAAGTTGCTGCAATGCCCATTATCAGTTTTCTGGCATTCTTTATTGATTTCCACTGAAAGGGGTCATGAATAGCAGCAAATCTCTCTGCAGTCATGATAACTATCATCCAAACAGCAAAATAATATCCCCAGAAGTGAAGAAAGGTAATCCCTTTGCAAAAATAGTCATGTTGGTTCAGAACGTCAAATCCGGTGAGGTGAAATACCCAGCGTCTTGTAGCACCCATGAGAAGGACCAGGTTATCTGCCAAGGCCAACACTCTAGTATGATAGCTGATCACTCGGTTTCTTCTTTGGATATTTTTCTGTCCCATCACCACAAAGTTTGTTGTATTTCCGAGGAGTCCAGTTATGATTAAAACAGGCAACATATACTGGTTTAGTACCATGGAGATTTGATAATATGTTGTATCATGTAACTGTTCCCAGAAGGCTGAATAAGAGTAATTTTCCATCTTCAATAAAGTGTACTACTTTTTCTTAAGAAGAAAATTGATGAAGTTCAGTTCTTCAATACAATCACAGTTTACATCAGTCTTTATCTTTGATCTGTAGCATCTGTTTTAAAGTGATCCTTTCTTAGAAAAAAAAATCCTGATTTTCTCTTCCATGGTGTTGAATTTTAGTGCAATCCTCTCTTATGAATTCTAGCTAAGCTTTCGGCAGATCTACCTCATTTTTCAGCATAGATGTAGAAATGTATTATTTATATTGTTTGGTGCCTTGTAGAATAATTGTTTTTTGTTGCTAAAAGGCTCAATCCCATCCAGCTGTGTTTTGTTGTTTTATCAAATGATAAGGTGTTTTTTGTACACTATTGTAGTTTGATCTGCTAGCTTGTTTACTCCCTAGTAACAGTGTTTGTGGTTCAAATGATTCAATTTATGGCCTTAACAGAAAAAATGGCTCTGGTCAACCTTTTCATCCTTTCTGACAGTTTTATTTGACAACTCAACATTTGTATTCTGTCCATTGTTTTTTTTTTCTTTGATTTTAGATTTTCTAGAAGTCTTACATGTAAAATTGTCTTAAATGTTTCAGTGTTTCATTTAGTATACATTCATGGATGTACTTACTCGGTTGAAATTAATTTTTTGAGAAATTAAATACTTTAGCAAGAGTGAAGCACCTTTTGACATATGTTCTTGTTGACATATGATATTCAAACACAGGTCACAGGGATTTGCTGAATTGATTAAAATATAGGGCATAGAGTATTGGATTCATTTAAGAATACCTTGTACTTTGGGTAAAGACCTTGAAAGTTAAGTTCATTTGAAAAAAAAGTTTTACATAATTTATGTACTGAAGTAAAGGATGTTTGATAATATTTTTAATATTTAACCAATGAAACATTTTTTTTTAGTATAGAGGATAAATATATTTATATTTTACAAATCACAAACCAAACAGATTTTTCCTTTTCCGGCTGTTATTTTAAAAATCAGAATAGTTTTGTAAGCAAGATTGGTTTTGCAATTTGATGTTGTGTTCTGTCAGTGAAGCTAATTAGCTCCTGAAATGATGCTGTGGCTGTTTAAGAATTGTTTTAAATGTGTTTGAACATATCGTAAAAGAACACTTGCTTCAAAAACAAACATCTTATGTCATCATCACAAATTATATGATAAGTCTCTTATCTGCATTGTAGTGAACCTTTGATGATTCATTAAGGGAACAGGAAGCATTCAAAAGACCTAAAATTAAAACCAAATGATCAATGAGTGACTTTTTAACAGGTGCCATATAACAAGTTGTCAGAATTAACTGATAGACTTTTATTTCTTTTTTAAACCTTGCATTTTAGATATTGTGTTTTAATGTGTTTACATTTGTGTTTTAATTAATATTCCTTTATTCTTACTTACTAATGGTTTTATTCAACTATGATGCAATGATTGTAATTATCCAACCCTCGGGTTGCAAGTTTGGTAATAATAATAATAATACGTATGATACCAGTCATATAATTTTCTATTCCAGCTGTATAATAGTATCAGAATATTGCTAGGGAACTTCCCAGACCTGGTGAATGACTTCTCGGGTTTTCTACTCCCAGAGCAGGCAGTGGAGTGTGGCTGCTTCATGGCCAACAAGGAGTTTGAGAAAGTCAGGATTTTTTTGAGGAAATTGGAGGTAGAGAAAATTTTTATTGTTATAAAAAAATTTCTGTTGTCCTTGATTTTTTTAAATACTTAAAAAGTGCACTTGCTTTGATTTCAAAAGGAAAGATTAGAAAGTTTATCTGAAAAGAATATTAGGTGTGTACATTGGTTCTAGAAGGCATGCTTAACAAGAAAGTCAGTGAGTTTATCATTGAGTGTAATAAACAATAGTTTAATAGGGAAAATGTGGCTGATTCAGGTGTTTAACCCAATTTTTTAATGTCAAACTCTGGACAGTGTTTAACATGGCAAGTCGGTTTTTATTGGTACTGTTAATTCAGTTGTTTTAAACTTCTTATTCTTACTATTTAAGTGCAGTAGAATTGAAATTATATATGACTATCTGATGTATATTTAGGTTTGTTTTGGGAGGGATTCAAGTCACTATCAAAAGATCCTGAAGGTATTTTCTCGTTGGCAAAACAAAGGCAAAGGAAATGTTGAAGAGCTGAAGACCACTGTGAAGCCATTGCTCAAAGGACAGGCACATTTACTGGAAGAATTTTCTACTTTTTTCATGGATGCAAGGCCACCAGAAAGGTACAATTAGTATCAGAAATGTTAATATGTTTATGTATCATTTTATCATTGCTACAAACATGCAACAATAAAATCTTTTCATATGTCCGCACACAGACCTTACAGTAAAAAATAAAGTGACAGGGTCAAATTTTATATTGCACATATATACAAACATCTCTATCTGTGAAAAGAAAGAAACACATGACATGCTTATATTATAAATGGTTAAATTTTACAACAGTTCACTGTCTATACTATAACTTTAAGTGTACCTGTATTTGCTTATTTTCATCAGAATGCGTAACATGCTTTTTTCCAAAACCTTGAAACAGTCCAGAAAAGCATGACCATATCAGCTCTTGTTGCCAAAAATGACAGCAGATATACGATCAGTAAAATTCTCTTTCTTATTCCAGTCAAATGAATTGTTTTGAAGAAGTGAACCTAAGTGACAGTGGGGATGAAAGCAAGATGGCTGCCCTCGACGGTTTTGAAATAGTGGAACTTCCTGAAGAAGACACAGACTGTGGCACAAAACGATGTCGATGCAACTGCCATCAAAATGCTCAAGATGAAAAACTAAAGAAAAAGAAGAAGCATTGTGCCTCCTGCTGCCCTCTTAAGGTGAAATTTGAGATAAAGTGTAAATTTGTCAGTGAAAAGGAATAAAAAGTTATCTTTTTAATCAAAGTGGAATACTGAATGTCAGTTATTTTTAGAGAAGTTATTTCTTTAAAATATATGATTTTGAGGAAATGCACTTTTTGCAAAAAAAAAAAAAAAAAAAAAATCACCAGTGTACACTTAAATAATGTGTTCTTTAGATCTGGTGGAGACATACTGATCATGCTTATCCTCCATGTCCAGGCTGTGAAAAAAATTTCAAAAGAGCTTTATATTTTTCAGATTGTCGATGGAAGAATTTATCTTCAGATGGGTTCAAAGAATCTGAGACCAGCACAGGTGATATTCCACCATCCCCCCAAAGCAGCCCCCTCACCACCATCTCTCTCACCACCACACACAAACCCTTCCCAGAATTCACCAAAAATTGCTGCCAGGCAACAAAACACAAACGAAAAGAGTAACAATGCAAAAGAGGATGTCTCCAATTCAATTCAGCAAGCCAGCAGAAATGGAAATGTACCCAGTGCTGCATTTCTAAACATTGACATGAATTTACAGGAACAATCAAACGAGTCAGGGAGGATACAAAATTCAACTGATCAAAAATTGAATGAAGAAGTGCGTGCTGTGGACTCACCTGTTTCAGATGTGATGCAAAGTACTCAGATATCTGAACTCTCTAGTGATAGTGATCTCCTCAAGGCTGCTTTACGCCAATCTGGTATAGAACCTAATTCAAACTCAATGGACGGACAGACACAGTTAACAGTGACCCCCTCTCGATTGGGTCCTATTATGAGCAGTGACATTATGTTACCATCATCAGCAGCATCAGCATTTACCAGAGTGACATCCTCTTCATCCTCACAGTCGTCCTCTGATGTCCAACCAACGTCGGGCTCACCATTAGGTCTAACATCCAAGACTCAAAGAAAAGTCGAAGTAAGATTATTTCAGTAGTATTCAAGTATTAGAATTGGGGATTGTCAGTCAACTGCATGTCATACATATTCATGTACTTCGTTTTATTTGCAGTTTATTTTAAAGGAGAAAAACAGTAAAATGTTTTAAGCTGTTGTTTTGTCCTTTTATTATTTGCCATTATCTTTAGTTTCATTTTGATAGAATGCTTGTGAACATGTATTAACCTTTAATCTCACTTGTTGTTCATTGATTTTCTCTTTAAAATTTAAAATAAATTGAATTAGATTTAATACTCAGCCCTAAATTTTTTGTTTATGATGTGCTCTCAGATGAAAATACAAAGACCTAGAAAAAGAGCCAAGCTGGTGACATTGTCCACCACAGTTCCATCTCATGTACCAGAGCACTCGGCATTCTCAGTTGCCAGCCAGGCATCAAACCCAGACTCCAGCCAAACAACCACTCTGGACACCACTGTCCAGGCAGAACTGCCAGTTGTAACAGAGACACTGAACATGCCTGAGAAATTAAGTGCACCCGAGGTATCCAGTGCTGCTTCAGAGAAATCCAGTGTACATGAAAACCCAAATGCCTCAGAGAAGACGAGTGGAGCAGATTCTAGAAGGATAGTAATGAAGATCAATTTGACTCAGAACAGTGCAGTTACCACAGTCTTGCCGCACAGTGATGATTCTGAAAGCTCTAAAGATTCTTTTATTTGGTCCAGGTAAAGAGTTGTTCATTTATTTCATTGTGTCCCATTGTACTTTGGTGCTTTAAATTACACACGACCAAATCTTTGATCTAAGATTATATTTAAACTTAAGTCCAGGACTTGGTATTTGTTAGAGGTTCAAGGCCTATCTGTTTGACGAGTTTTGAGTGTAGAAGTCTACATAGTACATTTGCTAAACAATGCATTGGGAAATAAAATGTTTGTCCAGTGCATAATATCAGTTGGCTCCAGGCTTTCTAGGTGGACTTTCTTCATCAAAGTTATTCTGCATTGTTGAATTTTTTAATTTCAGAGAGGATGACAAAATAATCTTAGAGACATGTAAAACAGAAGAACCTACAGATGAAACTTTCATCAAAATAGCTAGTCAGCTTTCTAGCAGGACAGCAAAACAGGTGAACTATGTAACTCGTTAAGAGCTGTTGGTTAAATCACTGTTAGTCCATATTTTCAATAAAGTTAAGTTTTTTCTAACAGAAGTTTAGTGGCAGTATACACCACAGTGTGTGTGTGTGTGTGTGTGTGTGTGTGTGAATACATTCCCAAATTCAGTAATGTTGCAGATTGATCTTAGATATATTGTTTTTGATTTCAGGTTCGGAACCGTTTTTACACTTTGATGGATATTTTCTCTGATGATGGTACTTGTGATGGTGATGACATAAGTACAGACTCCAATGATGTGTCTCTATAGTAATATGTGGAAGACATTGACTTGTGAAGTTCAGCATTAGAAGCATTATTTTAAGACAATAGTGTTCTTATGTATTTGTGAAAATGGATTGTATTACCAAGTTGCCAGAAAGGTTTTCTTTTGTTTACTTTAACACTGGGGAATTGTACAGTGTCTGAAGTATGCTTTAGCAGAATTATTTTTGTTGCAGTTTGAAATAGAACTGCAGTGATTGAAATTGTCAAGGTACTACATTATCAAAATGTTTTTGTAGTATGCATACATCAGTTACTGGGATCATGTGAGATCTGAAGGATTTTTCTTTGTTGACAGAATTATTAAAAATTTGATGGTTTATCGACCATTGTAAATTTTTTCAATAAAGTAATTGAAAGTTCTATCATAGTTTTCATTTAAACTATGTACTTGTTTTTAGACCACTGTAATCGTTATGTTGGGTCAGGAGATAAAAAAAAAACTTAAAAATACAAATTAAGCAAGTAGTCACGTCAAAATGTTGCCTTGAAACCAAACTAATTGCCAGAAATCGATTTCAAATAGCATGGGATAAATAAATAACAGTTTCAGTACATTATTTCCTGAAAAATTACATTTGACAAGAAATTTTAAGATTATAAAGCCTTTTCGCCCTGTATTAGCACAGATTTTTTTCTGGTTACTTTCTGTGATTTACAGACTGGAGAGAAAATAAGTGGATCAAATTTTTGACAAATATTAAGATTTTGAAGCCTTTTTCCCCTGCAGACCTAGAAATAAATTGTATGTCTTGGACATTTGGATTTTATTTGTGATATGAAACTGGCACTAATAATTCACATTCACCTTACAGAAAATTTACTCTCCCTTCTCATGTATCTTGAATTTCACCCCTTGATTCTTCCAATCTGAAATTTGGAAAAACACAAAACATAACACACCAAGACAGAATGATTATACTTAACAAAAATATTTATTCAAAGGAGCACATCTGAAAAAGTACACCATAAAATGAAGATGCTAGTATTTTTCAAAATTTAAAGAAACCCTGAAATTTTCTAAACAATAAGTGCTATTTTTTGTTTGGGAAAGAAATTACTGAGAAGTATTGGTTATGGTGAATGAAGTAAGTCCTTACAGAATCACAAACATATGTTAACAAAATCTGGGATAACAGAATACTTCTTTTGAGCGGATTCTAAGTTTATCTTAACATATCTTTTCATTTCTCTTCTCTGCACCAATTTCAAATCACATATAAAAATATGTTGGCAGCACTCCTAGTGGGACTCAACTAATCACAGCAACATTTTCTGTTAAGAATGCTAAAAAAAATGTAAAATACAGTTTGCTTCGATAAATAAAAGCACCATGTATAAAAATAATCAGTTCAATGACCTTTCTCATCCATTTTCACAACTTTAAAAAATCCATCTTTAGTATCCCTAACTTTGGTGCATATAAATCAGCCTGTATAAATGTCAAAGGATATATGTCAAAACAGAAACCGAATCTAGAATATTACATATTTCCTTTCTATAAATTGTACCAACAACCAATTATGCAAATTATAAAAAAGTTAAAGAGGGAGCCAAGATTCTTGCGTTAACATCCGAGACCCTAAAATTTATTTTTAAAAAAATTTTTAAATAACTATTTGTACAAATTCTGGCTCTCAGTTGGTGCATGTCCTTTCTGAACCTGACTGTGAACACACTGCTACAATCTTCCTGCCCATTGTAATTTGATTCCACAGAAGCTTTCTTGTTCTGGATCAATCAATAAAATCCTGATCTGGAGCTTCCTCATTTGCAGGAACGTCATCTCGTGCTTCCTCATTTCTGGGAACGTCATCTCCCACATCATCCTGTATATTAGCTTCATTGGGTAATTCTTCGTCTTGTTCTGCTTCAGTGGCAGTACCTTCACCTGGCATAGTTATTGTGGTGTGACACATGGGGCACCTATTTTGAACATAAAACCACTTGCGGAGGCACAGAGCATGGAAATAATGCTGACAAGGAGTAATACGCGCCGTTTTCAGTTCTTGGTAGCAGATGGCACACACGTCATTATGGGCTGCTAACTGTTCCTCTGTTGCTTCTGGGAGAGATAAAATTTTTGTCACAGCTTCCTTACGGAGCAAAAAGCTCCTCCATCCTTCTTGTGCTCTTTGCCATATGTTGAAATAAAAGTGAATAATAAGAATGGAACTGTTGATCCAGCTCCACTGACCAAATATAGATTCTTTTGTGCCATAAAACACTACAAATACGGCAACTAAAAATTCCAACACTCTTATAGTTGCTCGAGCATAGTAAACGTAATCGTCTAGCTTTTCCCATGGTTCAGTAAGCAAAGCATCATAGAAAAATAATGAATACACAACAAGGGAGCCTATAACCTGGACAGAGGTCAGCAAACAACTGGACACTATCACTAATAACCAGAGGTCAACATCGAACACTGAACAGATAATGTACGTCATAAACAATGGAAAAATCCACAAAAAAGTGCAGAGAAGTACCGCTTTAACATGTTTAACTAAACTCTTATTATGTGATGCGCTTAAGCCTAGTAAAATGGGGTCTGTTATCTCATACATTGACTGCAAAAGAGATGAGACCAATATAAACAACACAATGCTCATCAAAAATGCTCTTTCTTCCGACTTCAGTTCTGTGATGCCAGTCTGCATGGCAAGCAGAAACATTGTAAATCCTTCTGTCCATCCACCGTGTAACATGAGATCGTCTGTGAATCCATTCCAGCCTTGCAAATACAGCTTGGTGGCAGCCAGAGTAGCATATGATGCATATGAAACCGTGACGCAGAGGCCAAACACACTGACTGCAGTGCCACAACAGTCTCCAATGCTGGCCAAAAATATGAGAAGCCATCCGTCCAGCCAACCGTCCTCAAAAAGTGGGTTGTCAAGAGTATTTGCATTGATGTATAATCGAAAGAAGAACATTGATACCCAGAATAACAAGAACTGCACTTGCATTGATAATTTTCTCCATAATATCAATATATAACTTAACCAGCCATATACAGCCAGTCCAACACTGGCCTCATGCAAACCCTGATTGATCACGTCAAATATCTGGCTCAGGTGGCTGATAAACAATATGATGACTAAAATTACTGAATATGTGCATCCAAATTCCCAAGTGCTCAGAAGAGTATAAGGATTGACATAACACAGTCTAGCTATAATGGGAACCGTATACACTAAAAGAGTAAATCTGGTCCAGTGTTTTAAATGCAGCAAATATGTGATTACTGATATGATCAAGCATTGTAGACTGAGGTGTATCCCCAGTCTCATTAAGTTGATTTCATTTCTGCCACCACTCTTCTCAAAGTCTTCTATTTCTGTCATTATATACACCTTGCAAAGGCCGGCACAAATGATGACCAGAACTGCACTCATCACATACATGTAGAAGTCCACCAGTTTCTCTATAGGCAGGAATGCAATTGCAAGGGCAAGACATGGCACTGGAAATGAACAAAATACAAAATAAGATAAATATTGTTTAAGAGCTGTTTGTCTAATATGTGGATAACTAGACATTTATTCATAAACACCAATACATATTGAGAAATGAAAGAACACGGGCATTAAGCTTTATTATTTTTTTTGTTATTATTCTTGAAAATTTGTCATCATCATTTTAACCATATTGCTAGATGCTGAGAATTTCATTCTTAACATTTAGATAAACACCTGAGGTCTTTTGCTCTCCGTCTTTTCATCCATATGGAATGAATTGACATGGTTCATTTCACACATATTTTGTACTAATGTACCAAAGGTAAACAGCGTCCAAAATATTTTCGTCCACGTCATCTATTTCCGTGTAAACTATGCCTGTATTTGTCTTTTTTTTCATTATACATGTAGACATGTAGCAAATAAGGTTTTTAGAAGAAAAATGATGCAACCGACATAAATTATATAAAAATTTGATACAGGTTAGAGTGAGGGTTAGTAAACAGACATTCCACCTGCCACATTTAAAGCCTTTCGTCGAAGCTGTAGCAAAAGACGAACGTAGCAAACCTTGTGGCAAAAAAAAATTACTCACGCGTAAGATCTAACATCGCTGCGCCAGGCGCCAATTCACCTTCACCAGCTGCTTCGTCAGCACCCAGCTGCTTCTGAATATTTGCACTAAACTCATCTCTGCTCCAGATTTCATAAATGTATAAAGCTGGAACCCTTAAAATGACATTCACACATGTCAACAAGAACTCCGACTCTATCGGCATCTTCTTCCACACACCAAGCTAGTTGTAGATGTCAGGATGTGCGCCTTGCAACACTGCTTTTTGACGGATGAGTTCGCGTGCAAAATTAGCGCAGGCGTTTGGGGCAGACGTTGGCTGTATCTTAAATATGATAAATAAAATAAGAACTTATTGGCAATAATGCAGGGTGCTTTATGTTATTCTTTTACGCATCGGGGATATAACAAAATAATGAATGAAGCGTATTTATTCTGCAAGAACATTTTTTTCTGTTGACCTCTCTTGGCGAGCTTCTCGTTTTCGGCGCTTACGCTCAATATCTACGTAAAAATAAGCGCCAAAGCGAGGCAATTATTGGGAGAGTAAAAGTTAATAGCTGACTTGCGCAGACTGAATACGGAAGCTGAACCACAACAAGTTGTAAAAGTACAGTAGTAGGGTCAGAATGGGAGGGCAACCGAAAAAAGTGTAGTTTAGTCTGTTTGCTGTTATTGATAGTAATATTAAAGTGCACCACACCAGAAAACAATGGCGCGAATAATGGAGGTGTTTTTACGAATCCCTCCTCTGTTTACGTTAGATGTGATTTTGAACCATAGCGTTTTGAGTGTGATCGTTATGTATTTGTTACCGGCTGACGTTCATTGGTATCATGTTGCTTTTCTTTTTCTTGCAATAGTCGCAGGTAAGAGCTCGGCGTCTTTTAAAACTTAATACATAGACACTGTTTCTTTTAACTTAAAATATATGTATTTGATAAGTATGACTGTGATAAATCGGATCTAAATCTAATGTTATTTTCTTTAGACTAAGCATCTGTATTAATATTTACTTTACTTACAAATTGAAATGTTCTGAATGCATTGTTGTAAATATGATAATGGACTTTTTATCATTTCTAGAATAGTCATACAAAAATGAACAGATTGAGTGAAGTTATATATATCTCATATAGCTAATGTGTCACTTTTTACTTTCAGTTTTCATTGGGGCGGCAATGCTGTTTTTTATGAGCAAACAACATCTTTTGAACACGTATACATACATTGGATCACTGGCTGTAATTTATAGTTCACTTGCATGGAACAGAAATTATATAAACACTGAAATCACACGTGACTTTGGCAATGAACAATTGCATCATGTTATCCTTGGAAACTGGAGGACATTGCTAGGAAATATAATGTTACAAATAGCAGCTGCATATGTTTGGAACAGGCAGCGAATGATCCCGCGGCATGTTAAACGAGAAATTGCTGTTCTTCTTCCTTGGTACAACAGAGTTATATATTTTATCCTTATTTCCCCCACTGTGGCAAGACTTGTCATATTTCCAAGGGTAATTCTGCTGTGGATCCCAGGAGTATCAGCTATGATATTGATACTTGAAATAGCTTTCCTTTTAACTCTGCATGTACGCTCTATTGCACGTGTCGTATATGTCAGTCTTAAAAATGCTCAGAACACAATTAAAGATGTTGGACTGCAAATTTTCTTAGAAAACCATTGGATTCGTCTTCAAGTTCCATTAGTGCTGAGAGTCTTTTGGCTGTGCATGCTACTGCAAGAGTTAATGACAAAACTTATTTTACTAGAGAACAGAGATTCAACTTCTGCATTTGCTATAGACAGTTTAAATGAACTTGTTCAAGATGTTACAATCAGAGGTTGTGCAACCATTGTGGCAGTGCTAGGGATGACTAGCTGTGTCTCTTATATTACTCATTACATTGGAATATTTATGGCCTATCTCATTCAGTCAGATAATGAAGAGGACCGCAGCATGGGAACTGTCTCTGCCATTCTGTTTTTCATTCTGGCATTACAAACTGGACTCACCAGCTTATCACCGGAAAAGAAAATTCAGCGACTTTATCGGAATTTCTGTTTGCTGGGCACAGCCATTTTGCATTTTATTCACAGTATGGTGAATCCACTCATGATGTCATTGAGTGCACAGAGAAACATGGCTGTACATAGGCATGTACGGGTATTAGCAATGTGTGCCTTTCTGGTCATAATCCCTTCCTGCTTTTTGTTTTACCTGTGGAGTGTTCATAGTATTAGCACATGGATGTTGGCAGTAACAGCATTCTGTGTAGAGGTTGTGATTAAAGTGGTCATAACATTGATGGTTTATTCATTATTTATGTTTGATGCCTACCGGGATACTTTCTGGGAACAGTTGGATGACTATGTATATTATATTAAGTCTGCTGGCAGCACAATTGAATTTTTATTTGGAATTTTTTTATTTTGCAATGGTGCCTGGATTATGGCATTTGAGTCTGGTGGTACAATCCGTGCAATTATGATGTGCATTCATGCATATTTCAATATCTGGGTACAGGCCAAAGAGGGTTGGAGCACCTTTATGAAAAGAAGGACTGCGGTTAATAAAATTAACTCCTTACCTGAGGCAACTAGAGAGCAGTTAGAAAATTTCAACGATGTATGTGCAATTTGCTATCAGGAGCTGAACAATGCAAAAATTACCAGGTGTAATCATTATTTCCATAGTTTATGTCTCAGAAAGTGGTTGTATGTTCAAGAAAAATGTCCATTGTGCCATAATGTAATATATAATACTGAGCAAAGGACAACAGGGACTCAGACTGAAGAGAACAGACCTGATGGGCAGGAAGGCCAGGATGCGGTTCCTCAGTGAATGCTCTCTGAACTTCACCTTTTGAACCTTTTTTTTTCGTGACTGAAAGGTATTTTTGTCCATTTGATAGTGACTAATTTTTGTGTGATAATTCTCAGAAACAGCAAGAAAAAAGACTGGCGGGTAATTTTAAAAAGCACTGTGAACTTGCTGCATTTAAACTCCAGTATTGCATACTGAGAGGAAATTAAATGGGCTTAGACATTTTTTTTTTTTTGAAGAGTAGTGTATGTAACAGTGACATATAGCATCACATTGGATTTACAATGAATTCTAGTAAGCCAAAAATTACTATTTTTCAAAGGAATGGATTTATATTTCACTGTAATGCAATGAAATTGTAACGTCTGAAATGAGGCAAATGTAACCTTATTTATGAGTTGTGATATGGATTTTATGATATAAAAATATTTAGACTGAAATTAAAATATTTACACCATTAAGAATTTTTGTTATATGTGTTTTGATTATTGAAAAACTACAACCATTGTTTCAGATGTTTATAAAGTTGACATTGTTAGCATGTTAATAAAAAATAACTGCAAACATTGTTATGTTGATAAAAAACAGGTCTTATAATAGTTCAATGTTGCTAAAGGAACTTATAACACTTTTTAATACATGTAGGCTGCAGCACAAGATTTAAAAAATGTTTTGATAATATTTTTGCTTGTTTGGAACCAATATGATAATTTTTTCAAATGCATCATTTCATCCTTCCCTCAAAATGAAATCTATTAGAAAAACAAAATTATATACAGTTAAACAGTGTGTGGCATTTGTTTTTCAAATAACTAATGCTATTTGTGCCTCAATGAAGCAATTTTCTGAGTTCTGTAAAGCATGCTTGGCTGTTGCTTTGATTAGTAAATAAACCTAAAACACTATAACAAAAGAAAATAAAATATGTCAAAAACAGGTCAACTATTTGACATCCTGAACCTAACAAGATGGCAGCTGTTAAATGCTGTTTCAATCATTGCTTCAAAAGTTTATTAATTTTTAGAAAGGTATAGATTTGTTTTTCATACATGCAATCATATATGTTGGTCATTGCAAATAAGGCCAGGCAAAATGTTTGTAAACAATATACAAAAACACTGTTATAACTCCTTGCTATCACTAAGTTTTTTTCCTCGCCATTTTTCAAAAATTAATTATTTTTATTTTTCAAATGGAAAAATGCCTTGATTATTGATTTGGTTAGAAGAAAAATGACACCAGGCAATACATAATGCTATTGTTTGACCCCCCCCCCCCCCACCC